>JAMPIV010009922.1:0-165000 GCA_024509875.1 Oreohelix idahoensis
TGTAGGTGGGTTAGAGGTGGAGAAGGGTTAGTAGTAGGGGGGGATTTGGGGGGATTTGGGAGGTGGTTGGATAAGTTATTGGTGGAATGGAGAGGGTGGGTGATGTGATATGGGGATTGTGAGTGGGGGAGTTTTGGGTGGGTTGGGATGGGAGGGGAAGGAAAGATGTGTGGTGGATAGGGTGGATATAATATGTGGGGAATATTTTTGTGTGTTGTGTGTGTGAGGGTTTGGGGTGGGTTGTGGGTTGGTTGTTGGGAGAGTAGAATAATGGATGTTTTGGTAGTGTGTGGGGGAGTTTGTTTGTTTTTGGTTGAGGGGATTGGGGAATGGGGAATGGTTGGGGATGGTATGGAGGGGTTTTAAAGGTGGGGGTGTGTGGTGGGGGGAGTTAGGGATAATGTGGATAGGGTGTAATGGGGTAGGTTTTTAAATAGGGGGGGGGATTTTGTTGGTAGGGAGTGGGAGGATATTGGTGGTTTAGTAGTAGTGGGGGGGGTTTGGGTGGGGATAAAATTTTAGGGATAGGGGGGTGGTTTTTGTTATATTGTGTTGTTTAAATTTGAGGGTAGGGGGGTGTTAGGTATGGGTTTAGGGATTGATGTGTGAGGGGAGGTGATGGGTTTAGGAAAGGGTAGGTTGGTTTGGGTTTTTATGATTTAAATGGTTGGTGGTTATAGGGAGTGAAGGATATGTTGATGGTGGAGAGTGGAGTGTGGGGGTAGGGTAGGGGTGTTTTTTTGTCACCATTCATGAGGTCGATTCTAGAGTTTTATGGATGTTTTAGTTTAGAAAAATACACTCGACTGAGTATTAGCAGTTAAATTAAATGTATAAATAGCTACAATTGCCGTTATAAGCTAGAAATTTTAATTTTATTCTGCTTTCCACTGAATGCTTCCCTAGAAAATATAATAGCCTACCACTTTATTTCTCTTCTGCGCTAAAGAAATAGATTAAAATGAATTAAGCGATTTAACACTTTAACACTCACAAAATCCATATATCTATCATATTAATTACCTCAACCACAGAATTACAGGTAGTCGCACAACTTAAGAATAAAAATGCTGAAAATATTTCTGGAAGTCTAGAAGTTCGACAAATTGCCGAAACAAACTGAGATCTTCGCTAACAGCTATTCTGTTTACGAGCAACCTATCTACTGTGAGTCTATGAGCGAGAATGAAATTAAAGTTTCAAACTTGGCCAATATCTTTAAAATCGGACACAGGATCCTAATCTTATTTCGCCAAGCGAAATAGTCTCCCCTGTCCGTATAACACCTTCGTCCGCTTATCGCGTGACGTAACAGCCATCAGTGGCCGAGGGCTTGCATGAGTTCAAATTTGCAAATCTCAGACCACCGTCTGCAGTGCGGAGAGGATTTTCACGCTAAGCCGGGTTTTTTTTCCTGACGAAAAACCTCATGCGTTTACTGAAATGCAGACTCTCTGTCTACTTTCCATGTCCCTCGGGTGAATTTTCACGCCCCAGGCCAGAGACCCTCAGACGAATGTCTAGCGAATGCTGTAAATTCACGCCTATCGTCCGACCAGCGCGACTGACATGTACGCAATACCACCCAGGTGCGATTCTCAGTTTTAGAGAAAGGAAAACAGGTAAAGTTTGCGAATTATATGAAAATAATATTCGCAAAACGAATGGATGAAAAATATACAGGAAAAATGAAATACAGAGATAATAAAAGAGAGAAATTCGGGTGAAAGAATAGGAAGAAGATGTAGGAAATTAAATGAATATAAACCCTACGTGACAGAGCCTCCCCCCTTTAAGATATGGAAGCACTCCATGTCTACGTTATGGAGTTTAATTTCCTATAACCGTAGCTTCGGGGTGTCTGTCTTCTTCCCTCTCCTCTTCCCCCTCCATCTCTGTCCAATTCCTACTCAAGTCCACTCCTCAAAGTTTCCTTCCCCTGGAATGTCTCATATGCGCGCTTGAAAGAGCGTCGCCGCTTCTGACATTTTTGAAAGATTTCCTGTGATAGCGGTGGAATATCCCTGCCACTATCGTCATCTTCGTCAGTTTTGGCGATCGTCAGGAGATGGTCGGAGGTTGGCACTGGTTTTTCCAAGTATCTCTTTAAGAGATTTAAATGGAAAACCTTCTCCTTTCCTTCAATAGAGATCTGGTAGTTAGCCTTAGAAATCTTTTTCAGGACGGTAAACGGCCCTTGCCATCCGATCTTCAGTTGGTTGTTCTCGGTAGGGAGCAACACCAAAACTTTCTCTCCTGCTTCCAGTTCTCTCTCTTCCGCGACTTTCCTGTATCGGTTAGCGTGCTTGGTGCGTGCTCGCTTAAAGTTAGTCGTTGCTAGGTCCCACCCTAGTTCAACCGTTCCTTTAAAACCGACACATATTTACTGGCTGAGACAACTGTCTCATCAGCCTTCTCGTCTGTCAGAGACTGAAGTAAGGCTTCAAGCGGGCCCTTAATGGGTCTGCCGAATAAGAGTGTAGCTGGCGGAAATCCTGTGGAAGTATGAGGAGATTCTCTGTAGCCAAATAATGCTGCAGGAATACAGAGATCCCAATCTTCAGGTTTCACTTGTGCCAGCTTACTTAGCATCATGGTGAGGTTTCCATTAGCACGTTCCACGAGCCCATTTCCGGCCGGAGTATATGGCTTAGTGTGGATGTGCTGGGTCCTCAAGATCTTAACGATCTCATCCATCAACAGGTTTCGGTATGGAGATCCATTATCCGTCAACACTTGCTGAGGGAATCCCAACCGAGTGAAAATCTGCACGAGGGCTTCTGCGACATGCTTGGCATCTGCGCATGTTAGCGGGATAGCTTCTGCCCATAAAGTGCATGTATCGACTAAGGTCAGGATGAACCTGTTCCTTCTTTTAGTCCTTTCGAAAGGCCCTAAAATGTCGATCACAACCCGTTCGAATGGTGTTCCCATTATTGGCATTTCACCCATGTGGACTGGGGGTGTCCGTTGCTTGGGTGGTACACGTTGGCACTGGGCACAGGATTTGACGTACCTGATAATATCAGTATTCACTCCTGGCCACCAATAATGAGTGGTTATACGTTGGTTTGTGGCGTTCTGTCCCATATGTCCGCTAAAGGGAAGAGAGTGCCCCATTTCTAGGATTTGGCTTCTGTACTGTTTCGGTACTAGGAGCTGGTTGTAACCTTGGTCAGGCTTGCCCGTTCTCCGATAAAGTACGCCATCCTCAGAAAAAATGTCCCCGTGCTGTTTGGGTTCCTTCGCCATGGGCAGTTTCCTAAAGCAGGGTGCCAAAGTAGGATCCTTTTGTTGCGCTTCTTTAAGTTCCATAGGTAACAAATTAGGCGCAGGCTCCCGTTCCTTCTTGGTTTGCCCTCTTGTAGTTACTGCTGCCACAATCGGCTCTTCCGGTTTCCCAATACACACGTATCTCCCGCCAAGTATGACTGGGTAGATGGGATCATCCATAACAGCTGCTTTGATCACACCTCTGACAAAGTCAGAGTGTATCTCCACCAATGCGATGGGAAGCGCTGTAGGTGCATCACTCTTACGAACTCCACAAAGTTTGACGGTCTCTCCTGTCTCTTGACCGGGTTTAACCAGCTTTCTGGCAACAATGCAATCATAAGAAAGCCCCGTGTCAAATAAGCAAGAAGTTTGAGAACCGTTCAAAGTAACAGTACCTCGCGTTGAGGGTCTATCCCCAACACTGTCAATAATTCCGCCTTGCGAGACTGTCAATAAGCATCCGATGCGTTTCGGCTCGGTGTGCTCGCTCTGATCATATGTCCCGTGCTCCGGGGTTCTCCCTTTGCCACCTTGTCCTTTCTGGCTACGCTGCCATGTAGGGCGGTCGGGTTGATCAGACTGTTTGGGGTGGTTGGGGTACTTGTTCTTGTAGAACTTGGATTTTTCCGGAGGGGGGTTTTGAGGTCCAGTTTCTCTGTGGTTGTTTTGGTTAGAAGCCTGAGAAGATTGCTCTAGGTTATGTTTTCGAAAATGCTCCTCTGTCGGTTTCCGCTTTGTGGCCGGTAGTTCAGCCAGCGCATTGTGATAACGCTCAGACTTTTCCAAAATGTCTTCAAGTTTTTCTGCCCCCTGCTCAGCGAGAAATCTCCGGGTATCAGCAGACAAAGTGTTCTTTATTTGTTCAGTTAGAACAAGTTCCTCAAGACCTTCATAGGTAGAGGGGAGCTGCGAAAGCTCAAGGCACTTTGTTAGATATCCCTTAAGACGAGATGAGAACTGGTGAAAAGTTTCAGAATTCTCTTTCCGGCTGTTGCGAAACAGTTGCAAAAACTTGCGAGCGTTCATTTCAAAGCGCTCCAGTAACGCTTTCTTCAACACATCGTAGTCGTCTTGTTGGCTACTTTCCAGCTTAGAATAAACATCATAAGCAGAACCTTTTAGGGCCTGGGAAAGTTTCATATTCCAACGCGACCTCTCTAACCCGTACAGAGTTGCAATTTTCTCAAATTTTTCTAACCATGTGTCAATCTTCTCATTTGGACAAGGAAAAGATTCAAGAGTGAAAGACATAGCTTTTAGTTGAAGAGATTGAGTGTTAGCAGGGTCAGTTAAGGAAGAATGAGGAGAAGACTCTCCATTGCTGGAGGTAGAGGCAGCCCCACGCCTTTGGAATTCCAGAGTTTTAAGAGCTAACTCATGCTGTCTCTCTTCTCTCTCCTTCTCATGCTGTCTCTCCTTCTCACGTTCCTCCTGCTGCATCCTGCGGATTTCCATTTCCTCATCCATCTTCTTCTGCTGTAAATCTGCGGCTGCTTTTTCCTTAGCTTCCGCTGCTTTCCTCTCCGCATCATATCTCTCAAGTTCGTCTCTGACAAATGCTTTCGCTTCTTCTCCTTCCAGTCCCTCCTCTCTCGCTTCGTCCCTGAGAAGTTGTCTAAGCTTTGCCCTCTCGGCCATATTTTGTCAGTGACTGAGACTAGTGGAGAACGAAAATAGGAAAAAGGATACACTGGTTCCTACCACTTACGAGAAAAAAAATTACCAAAAATCAAAAGATGATATCCTTAACCCTGGGATACCTCCTCCAAATAAAATCTAACTATCGCTGCTATTAATCGGCAATAAAGCACTCAATGCAAAACACGACTACGCCAAATAAATGGTAGTTAAGATTACAACTGAAGAATAAGTTGCTACAGTGGAAAAGCAAAAGAATATTGCAAAAATTAAAGAGAAAAATAATCCCTTAATTTTTAAAAATCCACTATAAGTTCGCCCCTGAAGTCAGATCGGGTAAGGGAGGGAATTAATCTGGACAAAAAGTCCGAAACACACTCCTTAACTTAGTTCAAACGCCGTTCTGCCTCAGTACCCAGTGAATGTTATACACTCACCACTTTACCAGCATTTAGTATTACAATCAGCAGTTAACATATATCCCGACAAAATCAACCTGTAACCAAAATGTATATTATTCAAAGATGCTGTGGAAAAAAAAAAACTTATTAGTTTGTGTGGTCAGCACGCCCGTAAACAGATCGCTAGTCTAGGGGGTAATATTTTTTTTTAAAAAAGATACACAGTCACAAGACATCACACTCTTACTCTATATCAGAATACAGAATCTTAAGTTCAAAATCCAGATAGACGAGTCCACATTTGTCGTACTCGTCTTCCTATTCTAAGTTCAAAAATCCTACGGACGAGAACCCATTTGTCGTATCGCCTTAGGATTTTGGGTTCAATTCCCGGTAACGAGCGACCATTTGTCGTAGATTTTCGATAGGAGAATTAAGACTAGGTTTGGTCCCTTCTGAATAGGTTTGAATAGGTGATAGACTCAGTGAGAGTTAGTGAAAGGTAATAGAATTTCCACACACGTGAGATGATAGATTTTGATATAGTGGCTGTCTCTGAAAGCGAAAAGAATTCTTCTCTCTCTCACCTATCTTCTACAACAGTTGTTACAGCGTCAGACAGACTACACCAATATACATATTACGTATATTTCTATCACTCACAGGCACGCACATACACGTAACGACAGGTAAACACACAGACGTGGGAAAACTATAACAATGATATATATATATATCTAGAACGAGCTGACCAAACACGATTATTAAGTTCAAGAGCGATTTTAATATCAGGAAAAATCGGCTCACAACATCAAAGAAAGTACATCAAGGAAAATACATATACACATAGTCATAAAAATTCAAGGAAATGTTGCAAGGATGATAGCCCCGTTATAGTGTTAACTCTAGGTTTAGCCCGGCCCCGTTAAGAGAACAGATGATGGCGCCCGAGTCACAGATACATAGGGTTTGAGTCTAAGAGTTTTCTTTGTTTTATCTCGTAATTATATGCACAGAGTTGAAAAAAAAATCTGATTTAACCTAAGACAAAAACACAAGAACTCTAGCCTTAGCAACAAATTATGCAGATTGAAAAAAAAAAATTAGGACAGCAACAGGGTGTCAAAGATATAATAGTGAAAATATCACTCAAACCAGCGTACACTCATTCATTCCGCCATGGCCTCTCATACATGTACTCACGACTTTGCTCGCTGCCTCTTGGAACACACTGATTTTAGATTTTCACCCAGACTAAAAAAAATGCAGTCTTCTGCCAAGAAGTCCCCAGTTCCAAAAGACGTATTTAACTCGGAGTCTCCGGGAACGACTACTTGGGTGTGCAAATTTGTTCAAATGTCTGATTAAGTCACCTAACAGTTATTCCAGGCGCGGGAATTAGCAGAGCACAGTGTCAATAGCGTAGGTTTCTAGAAATGATGAATGCCAGGTCGGTGCCTTCCCTCAGTATAGGATTCACTTTAGTCACACCACAGATTTGTCCACAAAAAATATATATATATATATATATATATATATATATATATATATATATATATATATATAGTCGGGAAATGTTAGTTAATACTTGAAGTATTTCGCGCCACCAGGCAGAAAGATTACGTAGAGTTTTTCTAGAAGAAATTAAGATCTGGCTCCAAGGTCCAGTATTTATCATTACAGTCTTTGAAAACCCGTTATTGGGAGATAGTATTTCTGGCTAACTCGGGTTGCATATGCACTGTTAGACCAGTGGTACTTAAGAAACCCACGTGGTTCAAAATAAGGACTGTCTATTTCTTCACAAGTATGGAAACTACTACTAGGTGCTGGTAAAGTTAGGGTCACCCCAAAACTTTCACTGTGTGGAGGAAAAATAACACATATAATATAATAAACAGAATCTGTACTGGTTATAACTTACATTTAAACTTGCAAGCAGAGAGCTTTGCTTATCATTTAAACTTCCCGTGACGTAAGTTATATTTAAAAATCAGCAATTCTCATGAATTAGGAACACGTGCGTATTCCGTCACCATTCATGAGGCTCGATTCTAGAGTTTATACGTTAGTTTAGAAAAAATACACTCGACTGAGTATTAGCGGTTAAATTAAATTCATAAATAGCTACTCTTGCCGTTATAAGCTAGAAATTTTAATTTTATTCTGCTTTCCACTGAATGCTTCCCTAGAAAATATAATAGCCTACCACTTTATTTCTCTTCTGCGCTAAAGAAATAGATTAAAATGAATTAAGCGATTTAACACTTTAACACTCACAAAATCTATATATATCTATCATATTAATTACCTCAACCACAGAATTACAGGTAGTCGCACAACTTAAGAATAAAAATGCTGAAAATATTTCTGGAAGTCTAGAAGTTCGACAAATTGCCGAAACAAACTGAGATACTTCGCTAACAGCTATTCTGTTTACGAGCAACCTATCTACTGTGAGTCTATGAGCGAGAATGAAATTAAAGTTTCAAACTTGGCCAATATCTTTAAAAATCGGACACAGGATCCTAATCTTATTTCGCCAAGCGAAATAGTCTCCCCTGTCCGTATAACACCTTCGTCCGCTTATCGCGTGACGTAACAGCCATCAGTGGCCGAGGGCTTGCATGAGTTGCAAATCTCAGACCACCGTCTGCAGTGCGGAGTGGATTTTCACGCTAAGCCGGGTTTTTCCTGACGAAAAACCTCATGCGTTTACTGAAATGCAGACTCTCTGTCTACTTTCCATGTCCCTCGGGTGAATTTTCACGCCCGAGGCCAGAGACCCTCAGACGAATGTCTAGCGAATGCTGTAAATTCACGCCTATCGTCCGACCAGCGCGACTGACATGTACGCAATACCACCCAGGTGCGATTCTCAGTTTTAGAGAAAGGAAAACAGGTAAAGTTTGCGAATTATATGAAAATAATATTCGCAAAAAACGAATGGATGAAAAATATACAGGAAAAATGAAATACAGAGATAATAAAAGAGAGAAATCGGGTGAAAGAATAGGAAGAAGATGTAGGAAATTAAATGAATATAAACCCTACGTGACAGGCATCAAAGAAGAGTTAGCCACTCGAAAAGCAGCAGCTGGGAGACTTTTTCAGGCCATAAATCGAGGATTCCTCAGCAAGAGAGAGGTTGGTAAGAAAACGAAAATGGCTGTATACCGCTCCAGCTATGTCTCCGTCTTGACATATGGATGCGAGTCATGGGCAATGACTACAACCCACAAAAGCCAGATCCAAACCTCAGAAATGAGGTATCTGAGGAAGGTGGTTGAAGTAACAAGAAGAGACATGGTCCGCAACCAGACGATACGTCAAGGCCTAAAATCCCACCCCCTGCAGACCCAAGTAGAACAGCCCCAACTAAGATGGTTTGACCATGTCTACAGAATGGGAGAAGATCGGCTACCACGACAAGCATGGGAAAGAAAGAGCCAGGGATCCAGACCTCCAGGACGACCCAGAGTCTGCTGGGAGGACAAAATTAGACAATCTTTGAAGGACCGAGGACTAGAATGGAACCAGGCCAGGAGGAAGACAGCCGATAGGATAGTCTGTCGCTATCTCTTCCAAACCTCTTCACCTCACGGTAGAAGGGGAACGACTAAGTAAGTAAGAAAGTAAATTAATTAATTAATTTTTTTTATATACAAACAAACAAAATCTAAACCATTCATACGATAAATTAGACATAATTTGAAACGTAATCAGATTATGGTGGCATATAATAAGAACTCGTGACATTTTGGAAATCTGCTGCTGAATGACCAGGGACTTCGTGTGTTGTCAGCGCATGCAAAAAATGTTCCCACAGGTAAGCAGCTTTGAGTCCCAAGAAGATACTGTCACAGGGAGTGAATTTTTGACGCCTCCACTAGACGAGATCCAGCTTTATGACCTATGCTCCTTAGGGAGGTAAAGGGTATTGACTGATAGATGAGAATCGTGCATATATGCCGGCTGAGAGAGTAGAAAGGTGCTTTAATAGTGACCGACAGTCGTGTTGATAAAATTCTCGTGTACCAGACATTAGCGCGCCTGATTATTTACGAAGATCGCCTTGCGAAGCTTGTTTAGCGCTGATATGGCTATTGCAACGTCCTAATGTCTCTCGTAGAGAGAACACAAACCAGATCGACACACAATGAGTGTTTGTTTGCACAGGTACAGGACAGTAAATTAACCAGGTGGTGACCTATTACAGACACGCACATGAAAGACGGAATGTTGTAATAAGTTTCCGGGAGGACATAATTTGTGATAACGTAGGAAGTCCTGATTGTAAACAGGACCGATAATCGACAAAAATAACAATTCCTTATATGGAAAGTGACTTTTTTTAAAAATCACGCTGAATTTTCTATGAAGAAATTGTTGGGATAACCCCCATCATAACACGCATGATTAAATACAATTGGTTGTGCAATTCTAGATTATAAACAACACTTATGATTAGAGCCTGGTCAGATAGTAATAACCACGTGCATGAGACGAAAGTTGCAATATAATCTGACACTTTCGCAGGTTTAGAGCGCTAGGAAATTCACTTCGTCAAGAAGACAGCCAGGTAGCAGGTGTAAGAAACAGGATCAGAGATCCATTTATCGGACCGGAAGTTGTTTGAGCATCTTGTGGACTTATTTCCCAGTAAAATTCTTACTTACTACTTACTTACTTAGTCGTTCCCCTTCTACCGTGAGGTGTAGAGGTTTGGAAGAGAGAGCGCCAGACCATTCTATCAGCTGTCTTCTTCCTGGCCTGGTTCCATTCTAGTCCTCGGTCCTTCAAAGATTGTCTAATGTTGTCCTCCCAGCGGACTCTGGGTCGTCCTGGAGGTCTGGATCCCTGGCTCTTTATTTCCCATGCTTGTCGTGGTAGCCGATCTTCTCCCATTCTGCAGACATGGCCAAACCATCTTAGTTGGGACTGTTCTATTTGGGTCTGCAGCGGATGGGATTTTAGGCCTTGACGGATCGTCTCCAGTAAAATTCTACCTGCATTAACACGGAAAGCCGAAATCATAGGAATCTGAACACAAAGTTAGAGTGGAAGCCTAGTGTAAAGTAATACCCCAGACCGCGTGTAAAATGCATCTTAAACAAGCTGCCTCAACTATGTCTCTGAGCCAGGAGTCAGTATTCCCATAGAAATTGTGGGATGAGTTGTACATTTTTAAATTCTATATTTTGCATTTATTAACATGTGAAAATTGCTAAATGGATGTCCAAGTCATATGAGGCTTGCAACCTTCGTATATAGAATGATGGTTTCATGAACCACCACTGCAAGAGCTGGTGACTGCTTTATGCGGGTTTGACCTAGAGAACCAAAAGCAGAGGTAGTCCCAAGATCCATATGGAGCAGGCAGTGAATGGTGATAGAACTGATGTACATACTTATTACATTATTCACCTTTTCAACCAGTGCGAATGTAAAGATATACAATATAAATGTGATGAATATTTTCCGCTCACTAGGATTAGTATTAGTGCTAAGAGAGAGAGTAAAGATCTGAGGTATATGGGATGGTGGAATGAAAAGGAGGGGCAAATGATTGTGTGTCACGAAAACCAATACTCAGGAGGGTATTTGTTTATCTACTTTCATAATCCTAGTCTGTGGTACCTGTCACGGAAATTCCTCCCCTGCTTTGCAGTTGTCGTCCAACAGTATCCAAAACTCAAGAGTATCTAATATGGGTCTTCAAATGTGTCTACCTTCGCACAATGTTTCTCTTGGCAGAGCTGTAGATAGAAGGATAATGATGCTTCTATCTCAAAGGATTGTTCACAAGATACTTTCAAAGGCAAGAACAATGCTGCTTAGAGCCGAGCACTATTACCTTATTTCTGATCGTCGCCTTTTGTGAAAAAATGATTATGCAATGATTTATTTCAGCTCGTTCAAGCCCCCACCCTGATTTACTCAGTGGAATTCTTATTATTCAGGTGTAGCTCTGTTTAGAGTGTATTTAGTAAATTGACTGAAACATACATGCTGTACATTCAAAATGACTAAATCGACGTTAAATTTGTATGTTTACAAATAAAAGATCTAATAATCACTAAGGCTTTAACAAGGTTGTAAAAAATTGAATAATTATTTATCAGAAAATTATCATCACTGTGTGATGTAATGGTAGTTTGTAAAGAGGGTCACTTGGCAGCTTTTATGTGTTACATCAGTGACGGTTCTGCTTTTTCTGATGGTTCGGTTCTTGGTACACTGGATTGTAGATCGCGCTCGTCACTGGTCAAGGTTGTAGGGTGCAGCACTTTCCCAGAAGTATCACGGAGTGTCTACGAAGTTGGTCGCGCGTCTCAAAGTCCCGTCTGATAATGGTATCTAGCTTCGACTTTAGGCCACTTGCACTCTTCTTGGACCAGAGATAGTACCCTCAACTGGTACCACCAACCAGTATGGTAAAAAATAGAAACAAATACCATCTGAGTATTAAGTTTCCCGATGCATAGTTATGTATCCCCTTCTTCCTATTCCACCATCCCATCTGTGGTGGGGTTAGATGTTAAAAGGTTAAATATTAATTGTCTACAGATGTGAGGTCAGCTATGCAAGTCCCTGAGTCTAATTGTTGATGAAGGTGTTCTCAGGTACCTGTCTGCTACCACCCTACGACCTCAATCTGCTATATATTTTGAGCCTAATTATATGTTATGGTGTATGGATGTTATCTGGCTAAGTGTCTAGGGTAATATGCAATGTAATGTTAATAAAATGACAACAACTACACCTATAACTTAATTAACAAGTAATTAAACAAGTCACTGGGTAAATTTTGAATGATAATATTTTTTACAATTTTATTTTCCTGTATCTCAATTGCTGGGTTACAGGACTGTTTAAACTCAAAATATAAGGCAATTTTTTTACAGCAAAGTAATTTAAAACAACAACTGTGTCTGTTAATATTAATCTAAATTGTTTCTGACTGGAAGTGTTCTGATGAAGCAATAACTCCTATGAAGGGACACGCTTCTGAGGAACGACTTGTATCATCATGTCAAGAATACTGATTGATATAATAATGATTGAGAGTATGGTTAAATGAACTATCACACGCCCGTGGACAATTGGGCTTATTTTTATTTCCTGGAACACTGTGATGTCCTTCTCACAACCACCTTCTTCACGACTGCAACGTCTGAACACTGCTTTAGAATTCTTTGGATTTAAGGCAAACAGGTAATTTTTGCCTCGAGCTTGCAGCTTCAGAAGTACGTATATTTTGGTATGTGGCTCACTGATTGTTTCACGATGGAAACCTGAAATCAGAGGATTAAGGCTTCCTCAGAACATCATACACCTATCTCCATCTTTAAACAGTAAAACATTATCAACAGTTTCAAGATCAGTGGAGTTGTTACATAAATAGCTATCGTTCTTATCTGATGTGGTGCCTTATTCACCATCAGGTAATCTTCAAACATCCGTTTGATACATTCCTTGTCATAGCAGAAATTATAGTTAATTATATAAAGTCATGTGCAAACACTGTGACTTGCTGAAGACGGCCAGTGGTTTTCTGGCTTATCAATTATAATAATGTCATATTTTATTTCCAACTATAGCTTTTCATTCTCTCCCAAAGTTTAAGTAAGCCTTCCTGGCTTTTAAGAGAAATGATAATCTTCCCTAATATCACTTGTGGCATAACTTGTGTTTAGTTTGGCGCCTTTCTGGTGTTGCCTCCACCCATCAATAATGCATACACATTCAATAATACAAAAACATATCAATAATAAGGTGTACATAAATGTTTATCTTACCGCATCAATGAAATAATACACAATTTGTAGGTTAACCGGCGATCAATGGTCACATTCAGATCGCCACTGATGCAGAACAGCGAAGGCACTAGTCATGTATTCCTGGCGTCTGATGCTAACATTACATGTGAGATTTTTATCTTCGAGTGGCCACTAACGCTGGTTTCAAATCGTTTTTATTACTCCTATTAGTCTATTCTACCACAGTCAATCGAAAGTTAATTTCAAGGACGGAGTATGAAAATGCTTGTAATATTGAGAGATGGTATCATTCACTTTGCGTTAAGGTTTTCTCAAAACCTGCGCGACTGCGGGCGATGGCGAAGACGTTAAGCACAACTCCCCTACTTTATCTCTATAGTATTTGGATTTTTATATTAATCTATAATATTTTATCTATTTGATCGGGGTATCAGGGATCTTACTACACCATCTAACACAGACTTTACCCTCGAAGAGAATTAAGCTCAATCCCTCCATAGAAAACTTTCTTTACATTTAAATTGAATAGCTTTATATTCACTTTACATTAAAATGAAAAGGTTAATAGTATAGATATAATATGTTTTCATTTACATCTAAACTGGTTGAAAAATGATCACAATATAGATTGAATATGTTTTCATTTACATCTACAGTGGTTGAAAAGCTTGAAAACTTTTATTATTTTTAAAGTGAATAGGTTTACATAGACATTTACACTGGCTTGTAAATGTAAATATTATAATGAGGGTGTACATCATTTCTGTTATCTTTCCTTTCCTGCTCCATATGAAACTTGGTACTACCTATGCTTTTAGTTCTCTGTAAGGAACTAGCGATAAAGCAGTCACCAGCCCTTGCAGTGGTGGTTCATGAAATCATCATTCTATACGCTGAGGTAGCCAGCATCAAATGACTTGGTCATCCACTAGCAGTTTTCACATATTAATATTCACGTGGCAATATAAACATATTAGTTCACATGTTAGTAATGAAAAATATTGAACGTAAAATATACAACTAACGCCAATCTTGACTCACAGACTGTTTGCTCAGAGAAGTAGGTTAAGGCACTAGCAGATGCCTTTTACGCGTTTTCTTGGGGGTCGTTACTTTAGCAATAAATTCCTACTTTGTCTTTGTGTTCCAGATTCCGGTTTTCCTTGTTAAAATTGTTGTTATTTTTTTCCTGGGCACTTAAGTCCTCAAAAATTTCTCAAACAATGGTCCGGTCCTAATTAAGGATCTTGTGTCTAGTCTTAACTCTGGCAGTCTCGTTGTCGCCTTGGCAAGCGATTCTCATAGTGTTCTAATCTGGCTAATGTGTCAGATTATATGGCCGTTTGCCTCTCCCACAAGTACTTGTTACGATTTAGGCAGGATATTATTATTAGTTTAATTTAATTAATTTCATGCTTAGATTAATTTCCGAACTGACCCTGAAGTCTACATCGATTCATCTATATAATATAGGCTATATACTCAGCCTTATTTCCTTGGAAGAAATACAAGACACGACCTTCTTGCTTGACGGATAGCGTAACAAAGGCCCTGTAACCAAGTCACCCGGCGTGACCTTCCCAACGCGAATGCGTCATAATCTCCGCATATATTTCGCGTTCACTATACCGTAAAATATCGACATATTCTATAAATATTAATGACCCCTAAACGTTGCGCATGGGTAAACCCCAGCAGACGCCGTCATTTAAAATAACACCGTAACAGATTTCCTGTCAGACGGGGGAAAAAAAATCTATTAAATAGATTTTTTTTAACAATATTAATCAAATTATCAAAAATTTAACAAAACCCGACGTATGACCTACGATGTTCTATCTAGAACAGTGTCGCGGTCATGTCAGTAATATATTATAATAAAATCAACGTCATATCATACATATACCTTATATTAAACAAGGAAATGTCACTGTCACTAACTAATTAACTAATTAATTTGTTGTATGTATAGACTAACTGATAATGTGAGGTGTTATTAAAATTATTCTAACTAACTAAAATTAAAATAATTAATTATAGTATGTAAGTATGGTACTAACTAATTAATATCTAATTGAAGAAAATGAGAAATAGAATAAGAGAGTAAAAGAAATAAAAATTGAGAAGTACGGACAATTGAAACCAAATATTAAAGTATACATTAAATTAGCATGCGTGTGAAAATGAAGTGTAAGAATAGATACCTAATTAAATTAACGCAATCAGAAGAAAAGAACAGAAAAAATTCATACATTTTAACTATATATATATGAAATGTCATAATGTAATATCCATTACCTTAATAATTACACTAATTAAAAGGTTTAATTGGTGTGATATTCTTTTGTTTCATCTTTTCTTAGTATATTTTATTTTTTTTTATTTCATCACACTTTGACTTTATTATATATTATATACTAATTTAATAACTAGAAAATTTAATAATATTGGACATGAAGATCCAATCGTAGTTACCTCCTGTTGAATTGTATGAAAGTTCATTAAGACACAAGGTTCATATTATCAAATTATGATTTGATTATCCATTCATCGTTAGTTCCTTTATTAAACTTTGAAAGTAAATTGACTAAGTCATCAGCGTATCTGTCCTTTCTACATTAGAGATTGTTCATTTTTAACAGTTTTCAATCGAAATGAGTGATACTCAAAGTGGAATTGAAGTTCAAATTTTCAAACGATCCGTAAAACTTGATATTTTGATCACAATAGTTTATTTCGAAATGTCCTTATTTAGGTAGGAAGTCCAACTGAATTGTTGTATATTCTGACTTGATATCAATACCGTTCATTGCAAATGTAATGCTTGACTAGTCAGAAAATTTTCTTGAAATTGTAATATTCATTCTTCTTCTTCTTCCTCGTTCGCCTTCAGACTTCCACATTTATGACTCTAATAAAGGCAGCAGTCAACTCAAGGTTCCCGACATCTCCAAACAGTTTTTCGTTGACAGAAGTGGGTTGTTGCCATATGCTACCCCGTTCATTACTGTAGGTTGGGCAGTACTGCAGCAGGTGTTCGACTGTCATCGGGCTGGTACCGCAGGTGCAGAGATCTGTTGCACCAATTTTGTATTTGTGGTACAGATGGTATCTCAATCTGTTGTGCCCAGTGCGCAGTCGAAAAATGATGACCTGTTCTTTTCTGGATAGTTGATGATATGCGTCATTTTTCAAATGTCCCGGGTGCTCTCTTTCCCATTTGGACTTGAATGTAGCCTTTATAGTGGTCTTTGCCGTTGCGTAAGTTGTCTCTATATCATTTTGCTGTAAGGCACCTCCTTCTTTAGCAAGTCTATCTGCCTCTTCATTTCCTGGTATGTTGCAATGGGCTGGTATCCACTGGATAGTGCACTTCTTGAAGCATTCGGCCAGTCTTTCAAGGGAGATTATCAGATCTTTCAATCCTTTAGTTTGGTGGCTCTTCAGCGCTGATATTATTGAGAGGGCATCTGAAAAGATTACTATCTGTTTTTCTGCCTGTTCTTTGCATTCAATAAGAGTTTCAGCTGCCTGTTTCAGGGCTTCTGCTTCAGCACAGAAGTTGTTGCAGTATTTTCCAGTGGCAATTGCCATAGAGTGAATTCTATTCTTTAATTTTATGAGGATGCCGGCACCCCCATTTTCAACTGCATTTGTTGCCGAACCATCAGTATATGCATGTGTCCAAAGCTTCGCTGGAAATCTTTGGTCAATATACTTGGTTGCTATACACTTTCTTTGTGTTTCTGTCTGTGTTCCCTTACCTTCAATGCCTGGAATATCAGATTTTAACTCAGGAAAGCATCTTATTTTCCACAGTGGGATAGTTGAGCTTGTTGGGATTTTCTTTGCAACTGAGCTAGCTAGTATGGTATTATTGTTAATTTTTTCTTTTGCTTGGGCGACAAAGTTAGTTCGCTTGAGCCTGCCTCTTCCTAGCCTATTCATTCTTTGGTACATGGGGTGTCCTTCGAGCCTCTTAAATTTTTCAGCTTGTTTTAAGACTCTGCTGTCACGTCTATCCTCCATTGACTGTAGCCCTGTGATGTTTTCCATATGGTTGATTTGTGTAGACTTTAGGGCCCCTGTTATAATACGTGCTGCTTGGTTTTGGAGTCTGTTTACTCCGTCAAAATTTGACTTTGCTGCCGTCGACCAAGCTGTGATGCCATATTCCATAGCAGGTCTGACTCTGCCTGTGTACAGCTTTTTGAGGATATTCTCATCAGCACCCCATGTGGTACCTGCTAACTTTTTCATGATGGCCATGCGAAGTTTTGCCCTTAGCTGTATTTTGTTAATCTGTGATTTCCATGTCATTCGGCGGTCTAGTGTGATTCCTAAGTATGTTGGTGTTTCATCTCCTCGTACTGCCTGTCCATTTAATTGCAGCTTTGCTTGCTGTGGTTTATTTGACAAGGTAAAAATAGTGTGTGTAGTTTTTTGTTCATTTATTTTGAGCAACCACTTTTTGGACCAACTTTCAAGGGCTAGCAGTGAATCCTGCATGCGCACTCTTGCTGTGGAGATGTATTGTTCTGAAGTCCACATGGCCAGGTCATCAGCGTAGAGGGAGTTGTGGACATTCTTGTGGATGTTTTCTGTTATATCATTTATATATATGAGGAAGAGTGTTGGGGAAATGACCCCACCCTGTGGAACTCCATGTTCCATTGTAGTCTTTTTGCTTAACTGCCCGTGCACCTGCACTCTAGCTGTTCTGTTTGTTAGATAGTTGCTGATCCAGTTATACATTCTTCCACAGACTCCATATTTAAGCATTTTAACTCTTAGCCCATCTTTCCAAACTTTATCAAATGCTTTCTCCATATCTACCCAGACTGCTAAAGTGTGCTTTCTTTCTTGGAAAGCATCTTCGATTTCCTGTGCAATGTAGGTGACTTGGTCCTCTGTAGACCTATGTTGCCTGAAGCCTGCCTGTTGGTGCAGTAAAATTTGTTTTTCTTCGAGGTGCCAGCTTAATCTGGTATTGATCATTCTCTCCATAAGCTTTCCCGTGCAGCTTAGAAGGCTGATGGGTCTGTAGCTGTTGGGGTCCATTCGGTCTTTGTCCTTTTTGGGGATTGGAACTAGTATTGCTTCTTTCCAGGCATGTGGTACTATTCCACGCTTCCAGCTATAGTTCATAATCTTGAGGAGTACTTTCTTGGCCTTAGGCCCTAGCTCTTTAAGCATGTCAATTCATTCAGAATCCGTAGGACGCGAATGCGTCATAATCTCCGCACATATTTCGCGTTCACTATACCGTAAAATATCGACATATTCTATAAATATTAATGACCCCTAAACGTTGCACATGGGTAAACCCCAGCAGACGCCGTCATTTAAAATAACACCGTAACACTGTCACGGCTTGAGCAAACAAAATTCGTCTATTTACCATCTTGCAAGTGCAACACGTTCGCCTTATCAATGCTTAACGAAAGTCGCTGGAGCGATTTTAGTGTTAATCTGTAGTCTGGTGTCGGCCACACCCGAGATTAACCAACATGATTGTCGATTAATATTATCTCATTCGTTCCTTTCCCAGCAGGGAGGAACGGGTAACTAAACAGACATCGCGACTTATCACTGAGAGGAGTGTAAGAATGTTTGAAAATACAAAACATCTGCTACACTGCAGAGAAAGAAAAAGGGTGCCGACCACTGAAAAGCACGTAATTAGTCAGTATAACTACTGTCACAGAATACAGCCGTGGTGGATAAGATAGCAACCCAAAAAATATGTGACAGTGCCAGTTGAGGGTACTATCTCTGGAACAAAATGTGTGGTATAAATGGACTGCTGTCAACTCAAGACACCATCATTAAACGGGTCTTGAAGACGCAGGACCAGCTTCATGATAACTCCCCGATATTCCTTGAAACGTGTCACAACCTCCAGATTTGACCAGTGACTAGAGTGAATCAGTCCAACCAAACATTGGCTTTAGCAGAAACCAGCAAACGTACTGGCAGCTAAGTACAAACTTAAAAGCTGCCAAGTCAACTTTCAGACCATTCCCTCGATATCCATAGCAACTCCCTGTGATGATTACCTTTTTTTCAAAAGAATTATTCATTTTACACTGTTAAATATAATTGATTATTAAATTTGTAATTTTTATATACAAATTTATAGTTTATTTAGTCCTTTTGGGTGTACTGCACCCGTATGTCTCAGTCACCTTAAACACACTTAAAACAGAGCTACTAAATTAAGATTTCACTGAATTAAATCAGTTGGTGGCTTGAACGAGTTAAATCATACAATATATCTCTTCACAAAAGTTGTCTGGCAGATAATAAGTTAACTGTGTCAAGACAAATTCAGCATAATTTTTTTTATTTCTGAATATCTTGTAAAACGATCTCAAGTCGTTGTCCCTCATCACACACCTATTTGTCCTCTCACCACACGCCTTGATGTTTCCCCTTTAACACCTTGCTGTCCTTAACCACACACCTTGTTGTCCCTCCCCACACACCTCGTCATCACAGACCTCGTTGTCCCTCATCACACACCTCGTTGTCCCTCATCACACACCTCGTTGTCCCTCATCACACACCTCGTTGTCCCTCCCCACACACCTCGTTGTCCCTCATCACACACCTCGTTGTCCCTCATCACACACCTCGTTGTCCCTCACCACACACCTCGTCATCACACACCTCTAGTCCCTCACCACACACCTGTTTGTTTCTCTACACATCTCGTTGTCCCTCACCAACACCTCGATGTTTCTCACCACACTCCTTATTGTTCCTCGCCTCACACTTCGTAGCTCTGTGCCGTATCAGACAGCTCGGCAAATCTAGCCATGTCATGCCTGGTAACACTCAAGATACATGGAGATTTCTAACATGAACTGGTGGGTTTTTTTTTTTTAAAGTTAGGCCTTCACAATTACTATGACGTCATATCAAAATGACAGCACAGATGGTTTTTAATTGAGTGAGATCATGAATATATTTTTAGATCATGTAAATTTTTGGTCACCGTTTGTTAACAATACTGACAAAGAAGGTCCTAAAAATTAAGATTGTATTACTTTGCTTTATTTATTTTGAGATAGTTATTAACATTTGAGTATCATCATCTCATCTCAGCCCGTAACCCGTCATGGGTCGTAGGGGTGCCATGGTGGAAACATCAGCAGACAGGGTCCTCCACTGCTCTCTATCCTCAGCAATGCGTACAAGTGTGGAAAAACCGTGTCCTGCCCATTCTTTGATGTTATCAGCCCAGGATTTTCTCTGCCTTCCTCTTCTCCGTTTACCTTCGACTGTTCCCTGAAGGATCGTTTTCGAAAGGGAGTCATGACGAGTTACATGCCCAAACCAGGCAAGCTTTTGACGTTTCACTGTTGACAAAAGTGGTTCTTGGTGGCCTGCATAGGTGTTTATCTTCTCTCTAACATAGACATTTGTTTTGTGCTCTTTATAGCAAATGCGCAAAGAGCACAAAACATGTTTCTTATGGCTATTCACCAATATCTTGCTTTTTTCTATATTAATTTCCATCCCATACGTTCTTGTTACTTTCTCCAGTCTAGAGGTAAGGTCTTGAAGTTCTGATTCTGATCCAGCTATCAGATCAATATCATCAGCAAAACGTAGGTTGCACAGAGGTCGGCCTCCAATCGATATGGTTGATTTATAATCGTAGAGAGCCTCTTGCATAATATGTTCTAGATAAATATTAAAGAGCACTGGGGACAGGATACATCCCTGCCGAACTCCTACAGTTGTTTTGAAAAATTCTCCAATGTCGTTGCTTGCAAAAACAGCACTGCTTGCGTCCTTGTATAGTGCTTCAATGATATCTATGATGTTGGTATCAAAATTGAATTTTCTCATTACTTGTGTAGTGGTATTGATGGTATTGTATGATGGTGTTATTACTACATGTAACTTGTATGAGGCCAGCTGTGAAGGCTCCTGAGATAAAATGTAGTTGAGAATTATCAGAAGGCCTTTCTTGCTACCACTACGACCTCACACTTAATTTTTTTTTTCTTAATGAATGTGGCTACGTAAAGTGTCTAGGGTAATGATGTGTAATGTGGTGTGTTAGTTATAAATACACCCACAGACATTTAAGAAGACTAATAAGGTTAACAAGTGTTAAAATACACTGAACTAACTCACGTGTATAAAGTTTTTGATATAATTATATTACATTTATTGGTTCTGGATCAAGTTTTATGTGACCAGAACTTGTTTTAAAAGAAGGATTGAAAATTTATGAAAAAATAGGCATGGAATGTTACATAATAAATGCAAGAGCGTACCTATTTAAGTACTAGACTAGTTAGTTTTATTTAAAAAAAAAGTTCGAGTAGTCATCTCTTTGGGAGGATATTTACTGTTTGTGCTGTTGGGGTGGCCTCATCACACCTGTCTATATTGACTACACAATGTCCAGAAAATGGTGGGAATTTTTACGGGGATATTAGTCACTACCAATAGTTGGTGAATGTCCAGCAGACCAGAGGCTCACTCATCTTTTTGTAGCTCTGGTGCTGAAAACTTGCGGTCCCACCTCTCCGTGCTGGCGGGCAATAATGGTGGTCTCTGTCACAAGAACTGCACAGATACACTCGAGTAAAGTCACCCACCGAATAGACTCTGCTTTGTTGTCGATAGAAAACTCACAGCTCAGATTATGAATAATTAACACAGAAGTGCTAGCAAAACTCAGCTGAGCTGCTGGCTATAGGATGGCGTCCCTAAATTTACTTCACTTGCTTTCATATGGGAAAACACCACACTTTAAAATCTGTGTCTAACACTGAACAATTATTGAAGAATGACCCCAAATGCGCTCTGAGCGCTAATGATATGCTTGTCTGTGGCCAATCACTGCCTAGTTGTACTTTAAATTTCAAATTTCTACACTAAAGTCATTTCAGTCATGCTTCAGTCAAGTATGGATGGTTATCTGTTAGTCTGTCCGTCTCTACTTGTGTTTCTAAAAAAAAATGTGCTTGATTTTTGAAGCAACCTTTCTCTCCCCTTAAAATTTTGTCGTAAAAAGTTATATTTAGACACAGCTACCGCTCAAAAACCCTCTCCTCCATAATAAGTAACTTTGAACACCTGTTCCCAAGGTCGTGTTTTTGTGTGCAAATTGTGACATTTTTAGATTCAATATAGTCTAGCGATGATGTGAACTACACTGTCTTTTGTCATTATCTTCAATATTATCTATCCGTTTGTAAAATTAAGATCATATTATTTCATTGCTCAGAATAGGCCATCCGGCCAGCTAATTTTTATATTCCTAACATTAATATTAAGAAAAATTACTTTTTAAATTTTTGTAATATTCCTAACATCTGCGTTTTAGCCGCTGAATTCAAATCAAGGCTTGGTATCGCAAAACGTCCAATTCCGTACCTCGTGTCAATTTGGGGGACTTGAATTTTTACTTTCCTCCATCCCCCCCAATTGCGTCTCTTTAGCCTTGCTACGCAATCTTTCCAGTCATATTTTTTCCTTTTTGATCCTCCGTTTCCCTCCTGTCTAGCAAGTCAAATTTATGGAGGGTGATGACCCGCGGTCTAGGCGATCATGTACATCAGCAGCCTACGCATTATGTTTTTATCCTTAAATGTTATCCTTGGAGGAATTTTACCGTTGTATCTCTGTCAATTTCACTACACATCTCCCCACCTGAAAACATGCCTATGGCAAGTTCCAAAACCAGCGATACACATAGGTAAAATTACTCCTCCCGTCTGCCATTACTCTAATTTTGATCACAGGGGTGCCGACTGAGGAAATCTGCACCGACATTCAATTTGCCTGGGATATATTGGATACTAAACTGATAAGGTTGAAGCAATAAAGACCACCTCAGCAATCTTGCGTTTTCATGCTTAGCCTGAGACAAGAACACGAGAGGCTGATGATCCGTCTCCACCACAAAAGTCCTACCATACAGATAGATTTGAAACTTCTTTATTGCCCAGATTAATGCTAAACATTCTTTTTCGCTTGTGGAGTATCCTTGTTCCGCCTTATTCAATTTGCGGCTTGCATAAGCGACTGGTTTCAGTTCCCCATCAGGTGAAGATGATCTTTGCAACAAAGCCCCTCCAAGTCCTACATTACTTGCATCGGTTCTTAAGACAAAGTCCTGTGTCAAATCAGGCAGTTTGAGAATAGGCTTGCTAGTGAGTTTTTCCTTTAACTCTTGGAACGCTAATTCACATTGTGCAGTCCAAATAATTTTATCTGGAAGTCCCTTGCGAGTCAGATCAGTCAGAGGAGCACAAATGGCGTTAAAATTTTTGATGTATTTCTGATAAAATCCGCATAACGACACGAATGATCGCACGTCCTTTTTGGTTTGCGGCCTAGGTGCTCTCTGCAGTTTTTCCAAGTTCTTAGGATCAGGGGTCATATTACCCTGATATACAGTGTGCCCCAAGAATTCCAACTCTTTGCATCCAATACAACATTTTGTTGGCCTAGCAGTTAAGTTCGCCTCCCGAAGTCTATCAAACAACATCTCCAGAGCTTCAATGTGTTCTTCAAATGTCTCGGTGGCGACGAGAATATCATCCATGAAATTTGTGATACATGGGTTATTCAGGGGGTCCAACAATTTTCGCATCATCCTTGAAAACACACTCGGAGCATTTTTCAGTCCGAATGGTAGCATATTGAATTCATAATGTCCATCCGAAGTGCTAAAAGCCAAATAAGGTCTCACTTCAGGCTTCACTGGGATCTGGTAATAGCCTTTACTAAGATCCACTTTTGAAAAGTATTTTGCCTTGTTCAGTCTGGCAAATAGCTGTTTTGTGTCTGGTAATGGATCCACTTGTCCTTCTGTGACAGCATTCAGTTTCCTGTAATCTATGCACAGTCTGTGTTCCCCAGACGGTTTCCTCAACAAAACGACACTAGAACTAAAAGATGATTCACTGTGCGAAATAATCCCCTCCTTCAATAAATAATCTATTTCTTCCTTTAATGCCTTCTCCTTCGCGAACGGAATAGAATAGGCTCTCATACAGATTGGGTTTGTGTCTACCAGTTTCATGTCATACTGTAGCAAATTTGTATGGCCTGGTTTATCTGTTAATACATCTGTATGTTCCTCCAGAACCTGTTGAACTCTCTCCCTCTGGTTTTTAGTCAGGTGCTTACTGACTTTTACCTGTGCTGCGGTTTCACAAGGATGTAATGGGTATTCATGTGAGGTGAGTGGTTCCTTTTGCATCTGGGTTGCAATAGCTAAGGTCAATAAGGGGGTGCTTTCCTGGAGTGGTCTGTCCAGATACTTCTTTAACAGGTTTACATGATAAACTTTTTCCTTCCCCTTTTTGTCAATTTTATAGTTTGTTCTAGACACCTTCTCTAGAACCGTATATGGACCTTGCCAACCAATTTGTAATTTATTCTGGCTTCCCGGTAGTAGAAGCAGCACCTTCTCTCCGACTGCCAGTTCCCTGTCCTTTGCCTTCCTATTAAAATATGCTGCATGTTTCTTCCTGGGTTGTTTCAAATTATCATTTGCCAGTTTCCATCCAGCTTTCAAACGAGTGGTCAGTTCGTTCACATATTGATATGATGAGGTAACAGTCTCTTCCGCCTTCTCATCTGTCCAGGTCCTTAATAAAGCTTCTAAAGGCCCTTTTATTGGCCTCCCAAATAGCAGAGTTGCGGGAGCCATCCCGGTTGAACTATGTGGTACCTCCCGGTACGCAAACAATGCGGCGGGCAGGAATTGATCCCACAGATCCGGTTTTTCGTGTGCCAGCTTTCTCAGGATAGAAATGAGAGTCCCATTGAACCTCTCTACCTGGCCGTTCCCTTGTGGATGGTACGGACTACAATGAAAGTGCCTGGCTTGAAATAGCTTAAAAACTTCTTCCGTTAGTTTCCCCTTGAACTGAGAACCATTATCCGTCAAGATTTGATGCGGGAATCCTAATCGGGTAAATATTGTAAGTAGTGCCTCTGCTACATGTTTTGAATCAATTGATGGCAGGGCTACCGCCTCTCCCCACATAGAACAAGTGTCCACCAGAGTAAGGATGTAACTGTTCCTCCTCTTGGTCCGAGTGAGAGGTCCTACAATATCCACTGCAACCCTCTCAAAAGGTGTTCCCACTATGGGCATTTCCCCTAGAGTTGCAGGGGCAGTCCAGTGCTTTGGGGCTACCCTTTGACATTCTGGGCAGGATTTGACATATCTTTTTATATCCTCCGTTATCCCTGGCCAGAAGTAATGACAAGCTATACGCTGTCCTGTGGCGCTGATCCCCATGTGACCACTGAAGGGGATTGCATGTCCGAGTTCCATCACTTTCTCTCTATATGCAATGGGAAGAACCAGCTGGTTGTGACCATTTGTTCCAGTTCCGGCCTTCCTGTATAAGAGTTTGTTCTTCATGAAATATTCCCCCTTGCTCGGAGGTGTGTGGCATTTGGGTAATTTTTTAAAACAGGGCTGGAGTGTTCTATCCTCAGCCTGCGCCTTCCTCATCTCCTCTGGATGAGCGTTTATAGGTTCACCTTCTTCCTCCTTCTTCTGTGACCTGGTCTGCACTGTCGCCATGATCACAGGTTTCTCGGGATTCCCCAAGAAGACGTATCTACACCCCAAGATTAGAGGGTAGATTGGTTCATCTATCACTGCTGCTCTGATTTCTCCTTCCACATAGCGAGTTTTCACCGTTATCCTTGCGATGGGAAGTGTCATGAGTGGTATGTCCTTAGTCGCCCCTTGTATTTCCACTGTTTCTGTGGTATACTGACTTGGGTCCACTAGGCTAGACTTCACAACTGAATCATAATCCAAACCTGTATCATAAAGGCACCTTATGGTGACCCCATTACAAATAACATCCTCACAAACTGGGGGGTGATAAGGTTCCTGTTGTCCCTTAGGATTAACCTTTAATCTTTGCGTCCCCGACTTCATTGCAGCAATGTTTGAAGGTTTCCTTCTACAAAATTCGGTGTTATGGTTATCCTTCTTGCACCATTTACACCATCTTTTTCCTTGGTTCAACGGTTTTCTTTCATTGAACTTTTGGTCATTGAACTGTGAGTTTCTGTCGCGATAGTCATTTCTTGGCCGCTCAAAATTTGTCCTACCCTTATTTCCCTGCTCTCTATTATCAAATTTATTAAATTGCTGTGGAGCTTTAAAATTGTCTATGTGCTTCTTCTTAGCACCACTTACCTCTGCCTGAGCTGCCTGATACCTCTCAGCAACATTTAAAATTTCCCCCAACTTCTCTGCACCTTGTTCCATGAGAAATTTTCTCATGTCTGGAGCCATGGACTCTCTCAATTGCTCAATCATGATCATTTCTTTAAGATCTTGGGTCTTCCCCAGAGCCGTCCATTTCTCCAAATAGGTTTCTAGTCTGGCAGAGAATTGGTGGTATGTCTCCCCAGACAACAGTTTGGCATTTCTAAATTTCTTACGATAAAATTCACCATTCTTCTCGTACCTTAATAACAAAGCCTGCTTTAACATGTCATAATTGTCTTGGTCTTCCCTGTTCATTTTGGCAAATACTTCATAAGAAGCACCCCTCAATCCCTGTGATAGCTTTAAACTCCACCTCTCTCTCTCTAACCCATATGTAGTAGCTAATAACTCAAAACGTCCCAGGTACCCCTCTATGTCATCGTCTTTTTCAACAAAATGGTCTAAATGAAACCCCATAGCTGAGTTTGAGGCTCCCATACTGGGCGTAGCATCTGAGGCAAAAGGGCTGGCACCATTTTCAGGGGCCGGGCCTTGTAATTCCAGCTCCCTTAGTCGTAATTCGTGCTCCCTCTGCAACCTTCTATCTTCAGCCTCCCTTTCGGCCTTTTTATCTTCTGCCTCCCTTTCGGCCTTTTTATCTTCTGCCTCCCTTTGCTGTCGTTTTTCTTCTGCCTCCCTTTGCTGTCGTTTTTCTTCTGCCTCCCTTTCGGCAGTCAGCCTTTTTTCTTCTGCCTCAATCTGCAGCCTCTTAATTTCTCTATCAGCCTCAATTTGTAACCTCTTCTCTTCAGCTACCTTTCTATCTTCCCTTTCAATATATTTATCACATTCAGTCGTTACGTATTGAATTAAAATTTGACCATCCATCCCCATCTCCTTCGCAGTGAGCACAGCAGCTGATCTAAACTTTGCTAGCTCTGCCATACTTTTTGGACAATATAATAATATACAAGATAAATCTCTAACCAGTAAATACACTAAGTACTTCTAATTACTATATGACTATAGTCTAACTAATTCTAACTAACCAGTTAACTAATTAATTATTACTGGCTGTGAAGATTCACCAACTTTTATCTGCAGGGACACTTTTAATTTTAAAGGAAATTTTACAATTTATTTCCCTACTTTTATTTCTCCCACCAGGAGATCTCAATATTACTGTTGGGCTAATTATCCCTGGACAAGACCCCAATTTATGTAGTGGTATTGATGGTATTGTATGATGGTGTTATTACTACATGTAACTTGTATGAGGCCAGCTGTGAAGGCTCCTGAGATAAAATGTAGTTGAGAATTATCAGAAGGCCTTTCTTGCTACCACTACGACCTCACACTTAATTTTTTTTTTTCTTAATGAATGTGGCTACGTAAAGTGTCTAGGGTAATGATGTGTAATGTGGTGTGTTAGTTATAAATACACCCACAGACATTTAAGAAGACTAATAAGGTTAACAAGTGTTAAAATACACTGAACTAACTCACGTGTATAAAGTTTTTGATATAATTATATTACATTTATTGGTTCTGGATCAAGTTTTATGTGACCAGAACTTGTTTTA
Source organism: Oreohelix idahoensis (assembly GCA_024509875.1). Classification (NCBI taxonomy): domain Eukaryota; kingdom Metazoa; phylum Mollusca; class Gastropoda; order Stylommatophora; family Oreohelicidae; genus Oreohelix; species Oreohelix idahoensis. Next base: position 27,905 of record JAMPIV010009922.1, read on the forward strand.
AAAGAAGGATTGAAAATTTATGAAAAAAATAGGCATGGAATGTTACATAATAAATGCAAGAGCGTACCTATTTAAGTACTAGACTAGTTAGTTTTATTAAAAAAAAAGTTCGAGTAGTCATCTCTTTGGGAGGATATTTACTGTTTGTGCTGTTGGGGTGGCCTCATCACACCTGTCTATATTGACTACACAATGTCCAGAAAATGGTGGGAATTTTTACGGGGATATTAGTCACTACCAATAGTTGGTGAATGTCCAGCAGACCAGAGGCTCACTCATCTTTTTGTAGCTCTGGTGCTGAAAACTTGCGGTCCCACCTCTCCGTGCTGGCGGGCAATAATGGTGGTCTCTGTCACAAGAACTGCACAGATACACTCGAGTAAAGTCACCCACCGAATAGACTCTGCTTTGTTGTCGATAGAAAACTCACAGCTCAGATTATGAATAATTAACACAGAAGTGCTAGCAAAACTCAGCTGAGCTGCTGGCTATAGGATGGCGTCCCTAAATTTACTTCACTTGCTTTCATATGGGAAAACACCACACTTTAAAATCTGTGTCTAACACTGAACAATTATTGAAGAATGACCCCAAATGCGCTCTGAGCGCTAATGATATGCTTGTCTGTGGCCAATCACTGCCTAGTTGTACTTTAAATTTCAAATTTCTACACTAAAGTCATTTCAGTCATGCTTCAGTCAAGTATGGATGGTTATCTGTTAGTCTGTCCGTCTCTACTTGTGTTTCTAAAAAAAATGTGCTTGATTTTTGAAGCAACCTTTCTCTCCCCTTAAAATTTTGTCGTAAAAAGTTATATTTAGACACAGCTACCGCTCAAAAACCCTCTCCTCCATAATAAGTAACTTTGAACACCTGTTCCCAAGGTCGTGTTTTTGTGTGCAAATTGTGACATTTTTAGATTCAATATAGTCTAGCGATGATGTGAACTACACTGTCTTTTGTCATTATCTTCAATATTATCTATCCGTTTGTAAAATTAAGATCATATTATTTCATTGCTCAGAATAGGCCATCCGGCCAGCTAATTTTTATATTCCTAACATTAATATTAAGAAAAATTACTTTTTAAATTTTTGTAATATTCCTAACATCTGCGTTTTAGCCGCTGAATTCAAATCAAGGCTTGGTATCGCAAAACGTCCAATTCCGTACCTCGTGTCAATTTGGGGGACTTGAATTTTTACTTTCCTCCATCCCCCCCAATTGCGTCTCTTTAGCCTTGCTACGCAATCTTTCCAGTCATATTTTTTCCTTTTTGATCCTCCGTTTCCCTCCTGTCTAGCAAGTCAAATTTATGGAGGGTGATGACCCGCGGTCTAGGCGATCATGTACATCAGCAGCCTACGCATTATGTTTTTATCCTTAAATGTTATCCTTGGAGGAATTTTACCGTTGTATCTCTGTCAATTTCACTACAACTTGCCATAAGCCTTCATGCCAGACTCGATCGAAGGCTTTTGTGAAATCGATGAAGTTATGGTATAAATCGTGTTGATGTTGGAGATGTTTTTCGATAAGTAATCTAATATTGAAGATTTGTTCTGAGGTACTTCTTTTTGGTCTAAAGCCAGCCTGTTCCTCTGACAAGATTTCTTCTGATTTCTGTTTTATTCTGTTCAAAAGTATCCTTAACATCACCTTACTTGGATGACTAATAAGGCTAATGGTTCTGTAGTTCTTGCACATTTTTAGATTTCCTTTCTTTGGAAGCGGTATTACTAATGACTGCGTCCATTCTTTTGGCCATTTTTTTGTACTCCATATCTTCTGGCAAATTGTTGTCATGATTTTTACTATATCTGGTCCTCCATATTTCAAGAGCTCTGCTGGGATATTATCCACACCCGGTGACTTCCCTCCTTTCATCGAACATATAGCCTCTTCCACTTCTTCCCGTAATATTGCTGCATTTCCGAGTTCCCTGTTTTCGCACTTAATGTTGTTTAATATGCCTAAGTTAGTGTCAAGTTTACAGTTATATAATTCTTTACAATATTCTGTCCATCTTCTCATTACAGCTGTTTTTTCATTGAGCAGATCCCCATTGCTATCTTCTATGACAGTTACCCTGGGCTGTTGGGGTTTTGATAGTTTTCTTAATGTGTCAAAAGCTGCCTTGCTGTTACCTTTTATTAGCCCCGTATTAATGGACTCACATTGATCAGCTACCCATTTTTCTTTGGCCTGTTTCATTTTCTTCCTAATATTTTTATTCACCATACTGTATTGCCATGCTGCTTCAGGAACCTCTTTCTTAACCTTTTTCATTTCCCGTCGTGTATCACATAACTTCAGAATGTCATCTGTAACCCATGGTTTGTTTATTTTCTTTCTTTTACCAAGTATTTCTGTTGCTGATTCAATGAGCACGTCTTTCATGTTCTCTGTGATTGAGTTGATATCATCCTCCAAAAAGTTGAGAGCTGCGAATTTTCCTCCAACAGTTGCCTCAAAGATTCCCGCGATTTCTGGATCTTTCAGTTTGTCTAAATTGAATCTTAACTGAGAACATCTGTTTTGATTATAGTTCTTTTTAAGTTTAAGCTTGAGCGTCATCAATACCATGTCGTGATCACTACCAATGTCGGCGCCAGGAAAAGTCCTAGTCTTGGCTTTATTAATACTGGACTTGAATCTTTTGGATACAAGAATAAAATCAATTTGGCCATGTATCTCAGTTTTTGGGGCATGCCACGTTGTTCTTCTTGATAACTTATAAGGAAATAGTGTATTTGCAATGGTTGAGTATACGCTGTTTTAAAAAAAAGTAAAAGAAAGAAAGAAAGAAAAGCGAATAAACAGTGACATAAAAGTCAACTCTTTTTTGACTATTTAAACTTTTGGCATAATGCCTTCATGCTGGTAAGTCTAAACAACTGTGTTATACCGACAAACCTATATCTGTACATGCATGTGTCCTTGGTATATCTTAGGCCGCGAGACTAGTCTTTCATATTTTTTTTTCCATCCTACGCTCACATTACAACATGGCAGACTTTTTATCTGGCCTGTGTGTTAACTTCTGTTAAACAAACGAAACATTTTTACCGGTAGTCGCTGTAGCTGTCACGTTTTGAATATCGTTATACAAAAAAGTCTTGTGTCAAACGTAGGTGCGTTCGCTGCTTGAATTCTCGGATTTCTCATGGCACGGGAACATCAGAAATCTAAAAGTACAAGTCAGCTGAAGCTATAAAATAGCAAACGTTCTATCTGATAAATTTACAAACATGTTTTCACCTGCAAGTAAACAGCAGAAAAAGGTAACAAAGCACAGCAAGACCAAGGCTACAGCGAACAATCTTAAAAGGCAAAACAATAGACATGACAAGCGGTCCAATCCTGCATGGGAATTTTAAATTATGTCCTACTCTCTAGTGTGTGTGTGTGTGTGTGTGTGTGTGTGTGTGTGTGTGTGTGTGTGTGTGTGTGTGTGTGTGTGTGTGTGGGGGGTGGGTGGGTGGGTGGGTGGGTGGGTGTGTGTGTGTGTGTGTGTGTGTGCGTGTGTGTGTGTGTGTGTGTGTGTGTGTGTGTGTGTGTGTGTGTGTGTGTGTGTGTGTGTGTGTGTGTGTGTGTGTGTGTGCGCGCGCGCGTCGTGCGTATGTGCCTTGTCAGAATAAGGCCGAATTGTCCTTTGCGTGTTTGTGTGTGTCACAAAATTTCGGGTCGATCGCTTCTTCACTACCGCAGTAATCAGTTAAATTTGTTATACGTACTGATTACCTGGGATTTCCGGAGGATCGACGCATTTAATTATCTCTTATCAAACAGATGTTTGGTATTTACAACCATTTGACACATTCATGATTGCGGTAATTCATCATATTTGCTCTGCGCTTCTCAGCTTTGCTAAGATTAGCGCAGGTAAAACATAGATGGGCCTGGTCAGTTTCGCATTAGGCTAGTTCTGTTTGCTCAAGCCGTGCCAGGCGATAAAATTACTCGCCCGCAGACGGATTTTGCATGCGCAAGCGACGGTTAAAGAGATTACTTGTCTGTGCGGCACATTTTGGACAGACATGAATGAGATCATCATTTCCTGTCCACCTGTTTCAGAGATATTTCTATGTAGGAAAGTAAGATGTTACTTCTGAAACACATTGTCGAAAGAGTGTACGGACTTGTCACTTCCATATATGGGAGACGTGACCTTTTGCATCACGCACAGAATTTTGCATGGCAGAATAATTTTGAATTACTCCACCTAAATATGTAGTTTTGAACAGATTGGAGGGAGTTCAACATAGAAGAACCACCAAATTCCTGATTGGACTCCGCCTATAATTGTAACCAATAACTGCGGGGGAGGCGAAGTGCCATATAACCTGACACTTTTGCAGTTTAAAGACTAAAAATTTCACCTCGCGCCAAGACGAAAACCAGACTGCCAGGGTTAGAATCAGAATTCCATTTATCAGACCGGACTTAAATGGAGCATGTTTTGGGACTTAAACAGCACAGGAAAACTCCATCATTTTAACAGGGAAAACCGTGATCTGAGGAAACTAAAAACACAGAGTCAAGGTAGGAATTTATTGTTAAAGTAACAACCCCAATAACATGTGTAAAAGGCATTTTGCCTCAACCTACGTCTCTGAGCAAACAGTCTGTGAGCCAAGATTGGCTTGGTGGTACCAGTTGAGGGTACTATCTCTGAAACAAGAAGGGTACAAGTGGCCTGTAGTCGAAGCTAGATACCATTATCAGACGGGGCTTTAAGACGCGCGACCAACTTCGTAGACACTCCGTGACACTTGTGAGAACGTGCTGCGCCCTGCGACCTTGACCAGTGACTAGCGTTATCAGCATTTAACAATTTCCTTGCTCAACGAAGCATTGTTCTTGACTTCTGAAATATCATATAGAAACACCCTTGAAATATAAGCATCATTATCCTTCTATCTACACCTCTGCCAAGAGTAATCTTGTGGGGAGAACCATATTAGATACTTTTGAGTTTTGGCCACTGTTGGGCCACTACTGCAAAGCAGGGGAGGCAATTCCGTAACAGTGTGATCATACGTTTCTTGTGTGTGTATGTGCACGTGTTTCATGTGTCATATGTGTGCGGTGTGATGTCAATAATGTGTGTGATATCCGTTTCGTGCACAGCGTGAGGTGTGTGTTGCGCGGATTGTGTATATGTGTTGTGTACAGTATGTGTCGCGTGATCTTGTTAGTGTAGCATGTACACGCTGTGAAAATATGTGGTGTGTTTCTAGTGTGTGTTCTTCCAAGTGGTGTATATCTTATGTCTAGTTTAAGGAGTGAGTTGTGTGTTTCTTGTGGTTTTGCACAATACGTTTGGTGTGTTTGAGTGATGTATGTTTTGAGAGTGATGTATATATTGGGGGATTTAAAAGTTAACTTAACAGTCTTCAGACTGGAAATATAAAAAATCGTTCCAAACGGAACGATGACTTTTGAAGTAAACAAAGCACATTTATTTTTTAATTTTGACTTCAAATCTATGTTTTATATTAAGAATGCATGTTAAAAATTATACTTGTGCTAAAAAATTTACAGCTTTCACTTATTTTGACTTTGAAATTACACGCAGAAAAACGTAAACACCGCATTTGTTCGTCCGCCATTTTGGATATTTTCCGATCAACTCGACTTAACAGGTCGTAAACAAAATTCAGTCTGAAAATGACTACAATGGATCTAGTGATGTAGATTCCTGTTCTGATGATTATTCAGAGGACTTGGAAACGTCTGATAAGTTGGATGGCAAAAATACAGCTCAGTACAACTCAGATCAGCAGCCGTACATGCAAAGTTAATGTTACTTCGTTAACTAAATGATAACAGCTGATTTTGAAAAGTAGTAAAACAGTCGTTTTGGTGGGCTATTGTAATCAGTATAGCTGCTTTCTGTTTGTTTTTGAAGAAAAAAAAAGAAACAAATATTTCACCTTTCAAACAGTTAACAAAGAACTCATAGCACCAGGAAATAAATATAAAGTGGATCGGACGTAACTTCTGAATCAGCTGACCTCATTTGCCCTGTGTCTCTGCTTTTAAAAATTGTTATTTAGGCCCTACATCATATGACTTTATGATTGACAGTATTCCTTTGTACGGAAAATGTAATGTGTGTCAATTTTTCTGTGTACACTAAACTGTAACTTTGAATTCTATTGTTGATCTGTAAAAATTAATTTTAAATTGTTCTTCTTGCGGATGTTGTTGTTATGATGGACTTGATGAAGGCCCACCTTCCAACCCTCCACCTTTTTCGCCTGAGAGGGTTCCAGGTCTGCAACTGTCAGAGGTAAGCACCAGAGAAAATACAAAGCAGTTTTTGAGACCCATTGACTTCTTCAACTGTAATTTTATGAAAGAATGGTTATAAGAAAAGGGTGTTTTCTTTTTGACAATAATAGAGCTTATGTAATCTTAGAAATTTATTTTGATAGTTTGTATACATCCAATCAGTTACTGAAGGACTTGTGAAGTTAGGGGATTGGAGCTTGTGGCACATTTCTTAGAAACAGAAAGAGATTTCCAGCTGCACTTTCAAATATAAAGGAATTTGAAAAAAATAGTATCAGAGGTGCAATGAGGTGGGTTAGAGATGAAGAATTACTAGCACTGCAGTGGAGAGGTAACAAAACTATAACACTGGTTTCAAGTATTCACAATGCAAATGGCCATAGGTTCGCTAAGTGTAGAACTAAGGTTAATTGGAATTTTCAAGAACTTAATGTTAGACAGCCAAATCTTGTAAGGGATTACAACATATACATGAAAGTAGTGGACAAGAGTGACCAGCCAATTAACAAGTACACTGTTTTGAGAAAGACCAATAAATATTGGAAAACTCTTTTTTTCACTTTCTGGATATTGCTATGGTAGATGCTTACATTTTATTTCAAGACTAGCAGAAAAAACACCCAGATGTGGAATACTAGCTAGACATGGTCAGCTAGATTTTACATAAGAACTAATACGGAATTGGGGAACATAAGTTTGTATGATGATGCACTACTCGCTTCAAAGCCACCAGTTTTTATTTGGTACACCATGGACCCCAAGTTTACAGAGACAAAAAGAAATTGTAAGCTTTGAAATCAGATTGTAAAGATTGAAAGAAAAACAAAAGTTAAATGTAAAGTTTGTGATTTTTAAAAAATGTTTTCATGAAGGTAGGAATTGTCTGTCAGAATACCACAAGCCTTAGCAGGAAATAAATAAAGATGTGTTGAGTCTTTATTATGTCACCCTCATAACTGATTTTACTTATTGTTACTGTCATTTTTGCCTATATTATAGAGACGTCAACCTGTTTAATTTTGTTGATGGTCTAAGAGAGATAACTGTCTGTTAACTTTTCAGTGACAGGTTTGATTAGTGGTTATGTTCCCTATGTCTTATTCATCTATCCTTATAAGGATCGATGATTGACCTGTTTTAGGAAATGTCTTAAATAGTTGTCATGTCTTAAGTCGCTATTTACATGACCATATAAGGAGCGGTTTTGCCTCTTGTTTCGGGGAAACGCCCTGGTCTGTGTTAGCTTTACTCAGGACTGTGCTTATTGCACATGCGCAGGTTTTTGCGCACAGATCGAGAGACACTTCTGATCTGTGCAGTGTACCTGGGTTTCTGAACGGACAAGAGGTCCGGAGATTTTCTCTGCCATTATTACGGGGAAATGAAGTCCTCTGTGTGACTGATATGTCAGTGATTCTTCCCCAAGTTTATTCTGTACGCCAAGGATGGCAAGTGTTGTGTTTGGTGATTTTCTTGGATGCTGCCAAGGTAATATGTACCCTTTAATCCTCTCGTATGCCTAGATATGCAGACTAGGTGCTGTCTGCACATAAGAACGATTGATATCTTTGAGGCGACATTTTTTGAGTAGAGTTCACAGTTGATATGATAGATAGAGCCTACCATTTGTACTCCCTACAGAAACCAAGACTATACGTCTTATTGTGAATAGAAGCCCAGCGAAGATTGTTCTGTTTTGTAACCGCTATTCAGGCGATATGTTTGGCATAGATGGATATGCCTTGCTTATGGGAAATAACACAGAGGTTACCTTGTTATAGAGGCCCGCTACTTGCGGCCTGATTCTGTCGCCATAGAGGCCCGCCTTTTGCGGCCTAGATTCTTCACCAAAAGAAGTACCTGGCGTGTGATGCCAGAAGAGCCATAAACTTTTGTTAAGCAATTGAGAGTCCGCCCTTTTCGTGTGGCATATTTTCTAGGGGTACCTGACGCGCTTAGTCAGGGGTACCTGAGCTTCAGTATGAGCAGAACGTAGATTGACAGACCATTGTCATTAGCATCCTGATGTATGAGCTGATCAAGATTTGTGATGCCACATGTTTTCTACCATATCCATGTATGTGATGTCCCTGATCCATGTGCAATTGTCTGTGCTGTTGATGTCACCGTATGTCTCGTAATAAACTGTTGAAAAGGTCCTAAGTATTACCAACGTTTACTGACTTTTACATGTGGTTGAGTGGGTGCATTGTGAACTTGTCCAAGAGCCTATACGCATTCGTGTCCATCATCTTATCTGATGTCTACTCACCCACACATCATGTCAACCCACACACTTCTACGAGCACTACGCACTTGAGAGCCTGTATGGTGTTTGAGAGAGAGTCAACATTACACCCTGTCAATTCCTCAACGCTTGGTGACCCAAATATACACCACAACATTGTACTGTCCAGGTTGACCTCCTACATTCAGCATTAACATTCGGTGGCTACCTTAACATTCTGGTAGGCCAGACTCGTGGGGTCTAATCTACGAAGTGAACTGTGGTAAATAGGTCAACCACCGACACCAGCTTGGTACTTGGCGCCTCATACTGCTAGATGGTCGACAGTTACTGCAGAAATTCTGTGCTACGCATATAAACACCTTTCAACACTTTCACAGTCGACGATGTCCATCAGTGTGAACGATCACGTCACGTTGTTTACGTTCAAGCTCCTGTTGTAAACAGTTCCAGCTGTTGTTTACAAGCTACATCTAACAGACATCCCTTTATATATCAACGTTGGATCTTCTGGTCTCAACTGTGTTGGCGAGAATGTCTTAGTAGCTGTACTTTGGAGGCCACTTCCTGTTGTCGTCGTTTCTGTAACATTCGGTGGCTGAAATAACACATTAACACTTATATGTTAGGGATCATACAGTGTTACACTATAAATATGTCTACTGAAGTCATATTTCATTATTTTAGCTAAGATGTTGCAGCTACCTATAATAACTGTAATGTATTCAGTGGAAGATTTTTTTTTAATTTTTTTTTTAAAAGCCTAGTTATGTAACATTTCAAAATAATTTGCATAATTTTATTATTTAATGTTGGATTGTTTTGGAAATGTAACATATAATGCAGAAATGGTCAGACTACAATAAAATATGACTGTTGTTAATTGTACTGATATTTTTTTCTTCTTTATGAAATATCATGTTTATAATTTTTGTGTATTTTTCCTGTTGACTTTCTTTAATTTTTTAAAAACTCACATCAATATAAATTTTTAAAATATTAATTTTACATCTAAATATGGTAGTCTGTTCAATTACAAACAAATTGATGTATATCACTCTTGGGTAGATGTTGCTGTCATTTTCGACGGAGTCATCTGTCAAGTTATTTGCTTATGTTTGTATCATAAGTATAATTGTGTCTTTACCTGCGATGTCAGGTTGATTAGGGGTTGTCTTCCCTTGTTTATTCATTCATTGTGTTTGACCTGTAGGGTCAGAGGTTGACAGTTCGGCGTAGGCCTATGGGAAGGTTTTTTAAGCGGGAGTGAGATATACTTCCGGGAAGCCGGGAGGTCCTGTTTTTCTGAAGGGACCAAGAGTCCATTGTTTTTCGGGGAGAATCTTCGAAGTAACTGCTATGGCAGTTTTCCCCAGTGAATCTCTGTGCGTCGGGATGACGACAGAATTCCTTGTTTAGTTCTGAGGATTCATTATCCAGGTAATACCGACCTTTATGCATTATTACGCTTTTCGGTGGCAGAACATGTAAAGGATTACCTAGGGTGAACAGCAGTTCACTGATCCGCCATTTCAGAACTTATATATTTGTGCTCGAGGTAGCCATCCAAGACTGTTAGTCTTATATTGTCCAGAAATCCAGTGACGAAGATATATTGTGGAATTCCGCAGATTGGCGGAACTTCTATCTACAATAAGTATTACTGCAGGGTTGATGATAACCTATTTAACAGAAGTACACGGCCGACGTCAGGACGAGGCCTGTGCTTTCGGCTATTATACTACAGCCTGATATGTGCAATTGGCAGGGAGTGCCAAGTTGCACCTGTGTGTCAAGGTAACTAAGGCATCTGACGCGTTTAGTCAGAGACGCCAAGGGCGACGCTACGAACTGTCATTACTGAAGAACTTTGCTATTGACCATGCACGTCTATTCTGATGTTTACCTTTTTGAATGCCAAATGTATACCTATCGATGTCAGGTCAGCATGACCTTGTTACACTGACTGTTCCTGTTGATATTATGTGTGTTCCCGTCAATAAATGTCTTGAAACATGCCTGCAGTGTCAAAGCATCCTTGATTACTGCATGTGAGAGTATGGGTTGCAGGATCTACATCTATACGAGCCTAAACACATTCGCGTCTTCATTCGCACCCACACTCAATTCATCATACGCTCGCACTACACATCTAACAACATGTATACTGTCTTGGGCCAGTGATCACATCAACAAGAAAAAAAAGACAGTTACATTTCTGGTGGACCAGTTACGTGGGCTCTTATGATACATTTCTGGTGGACCAGTTACGTGGGCTCTTATGATACATTTCTTGTCGCCAATGTGGCCTAGAAACTTACATTTCTGATGGACCAGATCTGTGGGTTTAAAAAGAACAGAGCGAGCATTTGACATTATTGTTGACATTTATGGATCCAGAAATTTACATTCCTGGTTGGCTGTTACATGTATGATGTCTCCAGTTTTGTCGAGAAAGTTACAAGAAGGACAAGTACACATTACACTTCTGATCTGTGGGTCTAAGCTACACACGGGACAGCCGTAACACACAGCGCTAATTCTACACTTGCAAGTTTTGGCTACAACAGGACAGATATAGGTCATCAACGGTTGACCCAAATAAACAGTACGAGCATTTATATTATAATGCTAGATAAACCATAACAAGACATGTACTGAAGTTAACATCTAGGCATTTGCTACGTGGACCATAACTGCATAGAAGGCGGGTTCCTATTGTAAACAGTACTGCTGGTTGTTACACGTTTCATTCAACAACAGACTTTTCTAGGTCAGAGCATTCAAGCTACATTGTTGGAGGTCAAGTGTCTGTAAACAGTACGTGGAAATAGTAAACATTCAATGTGCAAGCCCTAATTTGAGAAGGTCATAGTAACTTTGGTTCGTAAATACCACTTTATGTTACAGTGGATTTGACGTTCAGTGCGCGTTTGACATTTCCTTTCTGTGTTCGCAAGGAGCAAGAAATTTATTTTAGTTTCAGCTGTGACTGAACTTGTTCTGCAACACATTGAAATTGATTGCTATATGTTTATGTCACTTCTACTGTTTTTGGTGTATTTTTCTGCGGGTTTTTCGGTTGGTGGGTCTTACGGTAAATATGCCACTTGATCGAGGCTTACTGTAAGCGTTCTGTAGGTGCAAATTTTCTTAATTTGGAAATTTGCTAGTGACAATTGGTCGCTATTGATGTTAGCTGTGATGTAATTGTACTTAACGTTGTTTTTGTAATATTTTGTCTGTTTTTCAGTTTTGATTGTCGATTTGTTTTGTTTGTATTCTGTAGGTCTCTCCTTTCTTGTGTATTTCTCTACACATTTTTGGTTAAAACAGTGTTGCCATTTGTATTGTTTTGTATCTTTGTCTTTGTTTTTTTTTTGGTTGTACTACATTACTGTCATACACAGTCTACATACACATACTTGGTCATGTTTTGATATTATTGATAAGATAGACTCTTCATATAGAGTTTGTTAAATAATATTATATAAGATATTTATACAAGTTCTTTGATAAAAGACTTGTTATCTACAAAGATTGAGACAAGGTGAAATACATATTCAAGTTCTTTATAAAAAAGACTTGTGCCCATAGTGAGTGGGATATAAGGGAATTTTTTTTCCACAGGTACTCAAGTGATTTTTTGGGTACATTATAAACAAGAGGAACATACAAAGTCTTTGTCTAAGACTAAGACAGTAAAGTGAAGTGAGTATACAAGTCTATCATTTCAGACTTGTCTCCCATTAAAGTGGGATAATTTAATATATTTGCTTCTGCAAGGTACTGATCTCTGTAGACAAGATGTCTACATTGGACTACTTTATTACACAAGGGAGAGCCCTTGATAAGACTGGTCAACAGTTAGAACAGTGGGCTGTTGCTCAGTATGACAAAGCATTAGCTGCTGAAGAGAGAAGGGCGGCTGCAGAGGAGAAAAAAACTATGGCTGAAGAGAAGAGATTAGAAAGAGAAGCTAATATTGCTGCTGAACAAAAGAAATTGCAGATGCAGGTGGAGGAAAGGAGATTTGAAGCTGAACAAAAGAGATTAGACAAAGAAGCTGAACAGAAGAGATTAGACAAAGAAGCTGCGGCAGAGGAGAGGAAAGCTCAAGCTGCTGCAGAGGAGAGGAAAGCTGAGGCTGAAATCAGAAAAATGGAACATGAGGAAAGAAAACAGAAGATGGAACTTGATGAAAAACTCGCAACTTTGGAGTTAGAGAAATTGAAATTGGCGAGTACGGGTGCTCAGCAAACAACTTCGAGTACGACAAGGGAGTTTGTTAGTAGGATTAAATTGCCTCATTTCAATCCTTTAAAGGATGACGTAGCAGATTATCTAGATAGATTCCAATTTTTGTGCGATACGCATAACATAAAAAAGGAAAAATATGTTGAACAACTGATGCCATTTTTTACAGGTGACACAGTGACTACTCTTATGACAATAGACGAACATGAGAGGACTAATTATGATGTTGTCAGGGCAGCATTGCTAAAAAAATACCAATTAAAACAAGAAGACTATCGTCTTCGTTTTAGGACAATGTTGCCAGAAAATGGAGTAGATTTCTCTGATTTTGTTACAAAGATACGTCGTACATTTACACGATGGGTTGAGTTGTCTCAGATTGAGAAAACATATGAAGGTCTAATGGACTTATTATTGCGAGATAAGGTTTTGTCATCTGTTAATGATTCTTTTCTTGCATTCCTTCATGAGCGTAAGCCTAAAAACTTAAAAGAAATGGAGGAATACTGTTGTCAGTATGCCACAGCACATCCCCATGCTACAGTTAGCAATTCTAAAGTGAAAGAAGGGTTGCCAGCTGCGTCGGCAACACCATATGGCCCTAATTTCAAAAAAAAATTTCAGGGTGCTCAACAAAATTGGAATAGGGGAAGTAATCAAAATTACACTCAGAAGCGGAGTAATCCAACACATGATGGTTCTTCGTCTATGCAGTGGAGACAAGATGGTAGTTCTCGTAATTTTAGTGGTAATAATTTGAGACACTTTCGCAAAGGCTATCCAAATAATAACTATTCAAATTTTCGAGGTAATCATTCTCGACGTCAAGATTATGACGATGGTGAATTTAGAAACCGGGATTCAAACCGGAATGATGATTACAATAGGCAATATGATAACAATTACAGGGGAAATGATAGTCGAAATAATTACAGGGGAAATGATAATCGAGGTAGACCTAGGTTTAACAAGAAAAGACCTTACCAACAGGCAAACTCTGCACAACAAGAGTTTGATGGAGCCTGTAATACAGTAAATGATAGTGGTAACTCTAGGGCTATCACTGGTTGTGCTTTCGATTTTGGGAGAGCAACTGAATGCCCCCAATGCTTAACATTGTTCGATTCATCGACTGTATCTACGCTAAGTTGTGGTCACCCTCTTCCTGCTCTACCTGCTACAGTTGCGCATGATGGGAGAGGATCTCTCATCTTAGATAAAGGTCTAATAAATGATAGGCTAGTCTCAGTACTTTTCGATTCGGGATGTACTACCGTCGGGGTTAAGGAGTCTCTGATAGATCCTTGCTGTGCCACTGGAAAAACAATCAAATGTGTTACATTTGGTGGTACTATGGAAAGCTATCCCACTGCTATTATTAGGATTGACACTCCTTTCTTCACAGGAGATGTCCATGCATGTCTTCTTCCTAATCCTATTGCGGATCTTATAATCGGTCGTATTCATGGGGTTAAGGAATGCACCCCGCAACAAATTTCTAGTTGGGAAGAAGAAAACATTCAAACGGTCAATGCAGTGATGACAAGAGCTCAAGCTCTTAATCCCCCAACTTCATCTGATAATAGTAATGAAGTTGATAGCCAAGACGAGCACTTGGTGATTTCCCATGACTCGTTTGTTAAACGTCAAGAAGAGGATCCTTCTTTGAAGAAATACTTCCTTCTTGCAAAGAAAGGGGATCCCAATCAAAATACGAATCACAAATCGTATATTACTATGAAGAATGGTATATTGGTACGAATGGTACAACACTCGGACAAGTCTATGCATTCGCAAATTCTTGTGCCTAAGTGTATGAGAGCCTTAATTCTTCGGCATGCACACGATTCTCAGTGTGCTGGACACATGGGTTTTTCCAGAACTAAAACTAGAGTCCTTGCGTCATTCTTTTGGCCATTCGTGAATAAAGACATCCGAATTTATTGCCGATCTTGCAAAATTTGTCAAGAGGTCAAGTCTAGGGGTCCGAGACATGCTGCTCCTATTCAGGCTGCAGATATTCCGATTCGGCCGTTTCAGAAAATGGCTATAGACATCATTGGTCCGTTCAAAATTAAGTCAGCCAGAGGACACCAATTTATCCTCACTTGCGTGGACATGTGCACGCGTTGGCCAGAGGCTATTCCTCTGAAGAGCATATCAACTGTCGATATCGCTGATGCTCTTTGGCTCGTATTTTCTCGTCTGGGATTCCCCGGAGAAATACTGTCGGATCACGGCACTCAGTTAATTTCGGACGTTATGTCTCAGGTAATGGCTACGCTAGACATTAAAAGGTCTCTCAGTAGTATTTATCATCCAATGTCCAATGGATTGGTAGAACGTCTTAACAGGACACTAAAGAACTTACTTGGCAAGATAACGGAGGATCATCCTGAAGATTGGGACAGGGTTTTACCTGCAGTCCTCTTTGCATATAGAGAGGTTCCCAACGAGCATACAGGGTTTTCTCCTTTCGAACTTGTCTTTGGCGCGCAACCGCGCGGGCCGATGTCCTTGTTACACGATTTGATAACTTCCGATAATATTGACGATGATACACAATCGTCATATGAATATGTTATAGCTCTTAGAGAAAAGATTATCGAATCGTGCAGGTTAGCAACTTCATCTTCCGAATTTGCGAAAGAAAAAGCTAGGCGATTTGCTAATAAGAAAAGACGCCTACGTCAACTTTGTCCTGGAGACAAAGCATATGTCTTACTGCCCTCAAGAGAGAATAGACTTCTCATTTCTTGGAAGGGTCCATACACTATAGTCTCGAAAATTTCTGATGTCGACTATATTGTCGATGTGGATGGAAGGCATAAAACCTTCCATATAAATATGCTAACAGAGTTTATTGAACGTCCAGACTATTTACAGCCTATTTTCCAGGCGACGGACGACTCTCCAGTTCAACATGGTCACATCTCATCCCTGTCCGTTATACAGGATGAGGAAACTATTTTTTCTGACGTGAACTTACCTCTTCCTGCGATTCCACTTACTTCAACGGAATCGTGGAGAGACGTTACAGTCTCTTCCAACTTGTCTTTTGAGGAACAACGTCAAGTATCCTCTACGTTACAATCATATCAGGATGTCCTTACCGACATTCCTGGACACACAGATGTCATAGAACATGACATCATACTTACTGATCGTAATCCGATCAGAGTAAGACCATACCCAATACCTATTCATTTTCAAGCACAAGTCGAGAAAGAATTGGATGAAATGATTCAACTACAAATAATTGAACCATCCACTTCAGCTTATTCTTCGTCGATAGTTATTGTTCGAAAGAAAGACAATAACATACGTCTTTGCGTTGATTATCGCAAATTAAATCAAGTTACGAAGTTCGATGCTGAACCTATGCCGTTATTAGATGATCTACTTATTAGACTTTCTAAAGCTAAATTCTTTACTAAACTAGACTTGTCGAAAGGTTATTGGCAAGTCCCACTGACGGAACACGCCAAACCTCTCACTGCTTTTTCGACACCTAGGGGTCTGTTTCAATGGAATTTTATGCCTTTCGGGCTTATGAACGCCCCAGCGACTTTCGTACGCATGATGCGACGAATTCTATCAGATCGTGCAGATGTCATTGCATATTTAGACGACATCTGTCTTTTCAGCGATACTTGGGAAGAACACTATGTGGGTCTGAAGGAATTGCTATCTACTCTACGTGAGCATAGTTTGACTGCTAAACCCTCTAAAGCTTTTGTTGGGTTTAGTGAAATTTCCTTCCTAGGTCATCGAGTTGGTCATGGTCTGTTGAAGACAGAGGACCAAAACATTTCAAAGATATTAAATATCTCGGTTCCGAAGACAAAAAAGCAAGTGCGTAGTCTCTTGGGATTGATACAATTCTATGGAAGATTCATTGAGAATCTGTCCTCCATTATGGCACCACTTTCAACGTTATTGAAAAAAGGTTCTCCTAATATGGTGCGTTGGTCCCAAGAATGCCAATCTTCATTGGATCAGGTTAAGAATTTGTTCTCATCTCATCCTATCTTAAGACTACCGACGATTGATAAGACTTTTGTCCTTCGTAGTGATGCCTCTTCCACTGGCATTGGAGCGGCACTAATGCAGGAATATTCAGGAACTCTGCATCCTGTAATGTATATTTCTAGGAAGCTGAATGCGGCAGAAAGGAATTACTCGGTTTTGGACCGTGAATTGTTGGCTATGGTTTGGTCCATTCTTAAGCTACAAAGGTTCCTTCTGGGCGCGCATTTCTTTATGGAAACCGACCAAAAAGCTCTTACGGCTATGCAAAGTAAGGATTTGAAGAGCTCGAGATCTACTCGTTATGCTATTGCTCTTCAGCCTTTCCATTTCACGGTGCGAGCTATCCGTGGTTCGGATAATGTGATGGCGGACATATTGTCTAGATGCCCACATGATTCCAGTTAAATCTTGTGTCCTAGTTTTTCCTGATATATTTTCAGACTTAGGTCTGTCCTTAATATCATAATATGTTGTAATACAAATGTATTTGGATGATGCTTAGATAATTTAACAAATTTCATTTTGTCCATCCATCAGTGATATGTTGCTAAAATAGCATTGACATTTGTATATTGCTATGATTATATTATTTGGTAATGTTTGATATATGATTGGTATTGCCAGCAACTTAGGTTTCTTGAATGGTATCCCTTAGTTTGTTTGGCTTAAAGGAAATATTTTCTCTTATGTGGAGAGATGACTTGTACCCTCTTCTATTGTACCTGATATTAGGTTCATTGTTTGCATGAGCACAGAAGTGATACTGGTGCTATCTTGCTCATGAACATATTAAAAAAAAAAAAAATTGCATTTTTTTTTTTTACAGGGGGGTGGTAGTAATGTTGCTGTCATTTTCGACGGAGTCATCTGTCAAGTTATTTGCTTATGTTTGTATCATAAGTATAATTGTGTCTTTACCTGCGATGTCAGGTTGATTAGGGGTTGTCTTCCCTTGTTTATTCATTCATTGTGTTTGACCTGTAGGGTCAGAGGTTGACAGTTCGGCGTAGGCCTATGGGAAGGTTTTTTAAGCGGGAGTGAGATATACTTCCGGGAAGCCGGGAGGTCCTGTTTTTCTGAAGGGACCAAGAGTCCATTGTTTTTCGGGGAGAATCTTCGAAGTAACTGCTATGGCAGTTTTCCCCAGTGAATCTCTGTGCGTCGGGATGACGACAGAATTCCTTGTTTAGTTCTGAGGATTCATTATCCAGGTAATACCGACCTTTATGCATTATTACGCTTTTCGGTGGCAGAACATGTAAAGGATTACCTAGGGTGAACAGCAGTTCACTGATCCGCCATTTCAGAACTTATATATTTGTGCTCGAGGTAGCCATCCAAGACTGTTAGTCTTATATTGTCCAGAAATCCAGTGACGAAGATATATTGTGGAATTCCGCAGATTGGCGGAACTTCTATCTACAATAAGTATTACTGCAGGGTTGATGATAACCTATTTAACAGAAGTACACGGCCGACGTCAGGACGAGGCCTGTGCTTTCGGCTATTATACTACAGCCTGATATGTGCAATTGGCAGGGAGTGCCAAGTTGCACCTGTGTGTCAAGGTAACTAAGGCATCTGACGCGTTTAGTCAGAGACGCCAAGGGCGACGCTACGAACTGTCATTACTGAAGAACTTTGCTATTGACCATGCACGTCTATTCTGATGTTTACCTTTTTGAATGCCAAATGTATACCTATCGATGTCAGGTCAGCATGACCTTGTTACACTGACTGTTCCTGTTGATATTATGTGTGTTCCCGTCAATAAATGTCTTGAAACATGCCTGCAGTGTCAAAGCATCCTTGATTACTGCATGTGAGAGTATGGGTTGCAGGATCTACATCTATACGAGCCTAAACACATTCGCGTCTTCATTCGCACCCACACTCAATTCATCATACGCTCGCACTACACATCTAACAACATGTATACTGTCTTGGGCCAGTGATCACATCAACAAGAAAAAAAAGACAGTTACAGTAGACTTCAAATTATAATGTATCAAGGAACATTAGAAGTCAGATATGTCAGAGAATGAGAAAATGATTCAAAATATCAGGTTTGTAGAGAGTTAAAGCCTTAACTTCTATTTTATCGCATAAAATGCTACGTCACTTTAGTTTTACAGTTTTGCATGAGTTCCGGTCTGTTCAACTTACAATTTGGAATGAGTTCCGGTCTGTTCAACATACAGTTTGGCATGAGTTCCGGTCTGTTCAACATACAGTTTGGCATGAGTTCCGGTCTGTTCAACATACAGTTTGGCATGAGTTCCGGTCTGTTCAACATACAGTTTGGCAGCAGACAGCAATTGTTGCTGCATGTTGAATCAGCAGCGTTTTGGCCATGTCAAATTTTATTTTACCGTTGTTTCTTTTTTGTTTCTGGAAATAAAATTTAAACTTATGTATCAGTGGCAAGTATTGCTTCATGTTAAGACATTTGTTTGATGTATATCCAATGGATACACTATCGCTTAATGTTAAGACATTTGTTTTATGTTTATCCAATGGATACAAGTCAGGACATACATATTTAAAACTAGGACGTGACTTTTTAACTACCCTGTCAATTAAATTTAGTGTGTACTGCTTGCTCTTGACAGTCACGTGGATATCGTTTTAATACGTCTTGTGTTTCAGTGTGTCTTGTGTGTTTTGTACCTGGTGTATCAGTGTATCTTGTGTTTTGTGTCTGGTGTATCAGTGTATCTTGTGTTTTTCTGGTGTATCATTGTAACTTGTGTTTTTTGTGTCTGGTGTATCAGTGTGTCTTGTGTTTTTTGTGTCTGGTGCATCAGCGTGTCTTGTGTTTTGTCTGGTATATCACTGTTGCTTGTGTTTTTTGTGTCTGGTAGATCAGTTTGTCTTGTGTATTTTGTGTCAGTTTGTCTTAAGTTTTTTTTTGTACCTGGTGTTTCAGTGTGTCTTAAGTTTTTTTTTGTACCTGGTGTATCAGTGTGTCTTAAGTTTTTTTTCTTTTACCTGGCGTATCAGTGTGTTTCACGTTTTTTGTATCTGATGTATCAGTGTGCCTTAAGTTTCTTGTGGCTGGTGTATCAGAGTGTCTTAATTATTGTGTGTCTGGTGTATCAGTGTGCCTAACTTTTTTGTATCTGGTGTGTGAGTGTCATAAGATTTTTGTATCTAGTGTATCAGTGTCATAAGTTTTTTGTGTCTATTGTATCAGTGTGTCTTAGGTTTTTTGTATCTAGTGTATCAGTGTGTCATTAGTTTTTTGTATCTAGTGTATCAGTGTGTCTTAACTTTTTTGTATCTAGTGTATCAGTGTGTCTTAAGTTTTTTTGTGTCTGGTGTATCAGAGTGTCTTAATTATTTTGTGTCTGATGTATCAGTGTACCTAAAGTTTTTTGTATCTGGTGTATGAGTATTAGAGATGGCTACTGTGTGTGTGTGTCGAAACAATGCTTCGAAACAGCATTGAGTCCGAAAGCTTCGACACACAGCCTGCTTGTTGTTTCGAAACAGTTTCAGTTCCTGTCTGCCTCGCTGTTTTGCAGAGACACACTGTCTCACAGTCTCACCTTCCGTGGGCTTTTGTAAAATTTGAGTCAACCGTTCGAAACATTAGTATGTAATATCAAACATGTCATATTTTTCAGGGATGTGTTATGAGGACTTGATTTTACAAGTGATATTATTTTTGCTGAGAAGTTATAGACACTGGAAATTGTGTCAGTGCTGCAGGTGTCAATGTTTTAGGCACTATGTTAAAGTTGAAAGTGTCCGTGTGTTCGTATAAATGTAATGGACACTTTATTAGCTCTGCTGATATCTGTGTACTCGGTGTGGATTTGAATCATTGTCTACCAAAACTAGCTTACTCTAGTTTGATATCATGTGTTATTATTACTGTTATTATTATTGTTGTTTTTTATTATTTTCACATATACTGCAGCTATCATCATATCTCCGTTTTATTTCATCATAATGAAGACTTGTGTAAAAATATTGAATTGTGGTCACACGAAATGCCATAGATTTTCACACACGACAGTACCGCGCAAGAAAAAAACAGAGGAGATTGTCTCACACAGTTCATGTATAGTAATGTATACTGTCTATTAGAGACTTCTTTCTCCCCGATACGGGCAATAGTGCCGTTGTGCCGTTGTGTCGAAACAGTGTGTCGACACAGTTTAAATCACTGAGCCGACTGTCTCGAAACAGCGGAGTGTGTCGATTTGCCCACTTCTAATGAGTTGTCCTAAGTTTTTTGCATCTAGTGTATCAGTGTCATAAGATTTTTGTATCTAGTGTTCAGTGTGCTTTACGTTTTTTGTATCTAGTATATCAGTGTGTCATTAGTTTTTTTGTATCTAGTGTATCAGTGTGTCTTAACATTTTTGTATCTAGTATCAGTGTGTCTTCCATTTTTTTATCTAGTGTATCAGTGTGTCTTAAGTTTTTTGTATCTAGTGTATTAGTGTGCCTTAAGTTTTTTTGTGTCTGGTGTATCAGAGTGTCTTAATTATTTTGTGTCTGGTGTATCAGTTTGCCTAACGTTTTTTGTATCTGGTGTATGAGTGTGTCATAAGATTTTTGTATCTAGTGTTCAGTGTGTCTTAAGTTTTTTTGTATCTAGTGTATCAGTGTGTCATTAGTTTTTTTATCTAGTGTATCAGTGTATCTTCCATTTTTTGTATCTAGTGTATCAGTGTGTCTACCGTTTTTTGCATCTAGTGTATCAGTGTGTCTTACGTTTCTTGTATCTAGTGTATCAGTGTGTCTTAAGATTTTTGTATCTGGTGTATCAGTGTGTCTTAAGTTTTTTGTGTCTAGTGTATCAGTGTGTCTTTAGTTTTTGCGTCTTGTGTATTTGTGTATCTGAAGTTTTTTAATCTAGTGTATCAGTGTGTCTTTAGCCTTTTGTGTCTGGTGTATTTGTGTATCTGAAGTTTTTTGTATCTAGTGTATCAGTGTGTCTTAAGTATTTATTTATGGTGTATCAGTGTGTCTAAAGATTTTTGTATCTAGTGTATCAGTATGTCTTACGTTTTTTTGTATCTAGTGTATCAGTGTGTCTTAAGATTTTTGTAAATGGTGTATCAGTATGTCTTAAGTCTTTGTTTCTGGTGTATCAGTGTGTCTTACGTTTTTTGTTTCTGGTGTATTTGTGCGTCTGAAGTTTTTTTAATCTGGTGTATCAGTGTTCCTTAAGTTTTAGTATCTGGTGTATCAGTGTGTCTTAAGTTTTTTGTATCTAGTGTATTAGTGTGTCTTAAGTTTTTTGTATCTAGTGCATCAGTGTGTCTTCCGTTTTTTGTATCTAGTGTATCGGTGTGTCTTAAGATTTTTGTATGTTGTGTATCAGTGTGCCTAACGTTTTTTGTGTCTGGTTTATGAGTGTGTCATAAGATTTTTGTATCTAGTGTATCAGTGTCATACGTTTTTTGTAGCTGGTGTATTTGTGTGTCTGAAGTTCTTTAATCTGGTGTATCAGAGTCCCTTAAGTTTTTTGTATCTAGTGTATCAGTGTGTCTTACGTTTCTTGTATCAATTGTATCAGTGTGTCTTAAGTTTTTTGTTTCTAGTGTATCAGTGTGTCATTAGTTTTTTGTATCTAGTGTACCAGTGTGTTAACTTTTTTGTATCTAGTGTATCAGTATGTTTTCCATTTTTTTATCTAGTATATCAGTATGTCTTAAGTTTTTTGTATCTAGTGTATCAGTGTGCCTTAAGTTTTTTTGTATCTGGTGTATCAGAGTGTCTTAATTATTTTGTGTCTGGTGTATCAGTGTGCATAACGTTTTTTGGTGTATCAGTGTGCATAACGTTTTTTGTATCTGGTGTATGAGTGTGTCATAAGATTTTTGTATCTAATGTTCAGTGAGTCTTAAGTTTTTTTTATCTAGTGTATCAGTGTGTCATTAGATCTTTGTATCTAGTGTATCAGGGTGTCTTAACGTTTTTGTATCTAGTATATCAGTGTGTCTTCCATTTTTTTTTTGTATCTAGTGTATCAGTGTGTCTTAAGTTTTTTTAATCTGGTGTATCAGTTTCTTTTAAGTTTTTTGTATCTGATGTATCAGTGTGTCTTTACTTTTTTGTATCTAGTGTATCAGTGTGTCTTACGTTTTTTTTAATCTAGTGTATCAGTGTGTCTACCGTTTTTTGTATCTAGTGTATCAGTGTGTTTTACGTTTTTTGTATCTACTGTATCAGTGTGTCTTCAGTTTTTTGTATATAGTGCATCAATGTGGCTTACGTTTTTTGTATCTAGTGTATCAGTGTGTCTTCCGTTTTTTGTATCTAGTGTATCAGTGTATCTTAAGATTTTTGTATCTAGTGTATCAGTGTCTCTTAAGTTTTTTGTATATAGTGTATCAGTGTGTCTTACGTTTTTTTTATCTAGTGTATCAGCGTGTCTTAAGATTTTTGTATCTGGTGTATCAGTGTGTCTCAAGTATTTGTTCATGGTGTATCAGTGTGTCTTAAGATTTTTGTATCTAGTGTATCAGTGTGTCTTACGTTTTTTGTATCTAGTGTATCAGTGTGTCTTAAGATTTTTGTAAATGGTGTATCAGTGTGTCTAAAGTTTTTGTATCTGGTACAGCAGTGTGTATTACGTTTTTTGTGTCTGGTGTATTTGTGTGTCTTAAGTTTTTTTTTTAATCTGGTGTATCAGTGTCCCTTAAGTTTTTTGTATCTGGTGTATCAGTGGGTCTTAAGTTTTTTGTATCTAGTGTATCAGTGTGTCTTAAGTTTTTTGTATCTAGTGCATCAGTGTGTCTTCCGTTTTTTGTATCTAGTGTATCAGTGTATCTTAAGATTTTTGTATGTTGTGTATCAGTGTGCCTAATGTTTTTTGTATCTAGTGCATCAGTGTGTCTTCCGTTTTTTGTATCTGATGTATCAGTGTCCCTTAAGTTTTTTGTATCTGGTGTATCAGTGGGTCTTAAGTTTTTTGTATCTAGTGTATCAGTGTGTCTTAAGTTTTTTGTATCTAGTGCATCAGTGTGTCTTCCGTTTTTTTGTATCTAGTGTATCAGTGTATCTTAAGATTTTTGTATGTGGTGTATCAGTGTGCCTAAAGTTTTTTGTATCTGGTTTATGAGTGTGTCATAAGATTTTTATATCTAGTGTATCAGTGTCATACGTTTTTTGTAGCTAGTGTATTTGTGTGTCTGAAGTTCTTTAATCTGTTGTATCAGTGTCCCTTATGTTTTTTGTATCTAGTGTATCAGTGTGTCTTAAGTTTTTTGTATATATTGTATCAGTGTGTCTTAAGTTTTTTGTATATATTGTATCAGTGTGTCTTAAGTTTTTTGTATCTAGTGTATCAGTGTGTCTTAAGTTTTTTGTATCTTTTGTATCAGTGTGTATTAAGTTGTTTGTATCTAGTGTATCAGTATGTCTTAAGTTTTTTGTATCTAGTGTATCAGTGTTCCTTAATATTTTTTGGTCTGGTTTATCAGAGTGTCTTAATTATTTTGTGTCTGATGTATCAGAGTGCCTAAAGTTTTTTGTATCTGGTGTATGAGTGTGTCATAAGATTTTTGTATCTAGTGTATCAGTGTCATAAGATTTGTGTATCTAGTGTTCAGTGTGTCTTACGTTTTTTTGTATCTAGTGTATCAGTGTGTCATTAGTTTTTTTGTATCTAGTGTATCAGTGTGTCTTAACGTTTTTTATCTAGTATCAGTGTGTCTTCCATTTTTTTTTTATGTCGTGTATCAGTGTGTCTTAAGTTTTTTAAATCTGGTGTATCAGTTTCTTTTAAGTTTTTTGTATCTGATGTATTAGTGTGTCTTTACTTTTTTGTATCTAGTGTATCAGTGTGTCTTATGTTTTTTTATCTAGTGTATCAGTGTGTCTACCGTTTTTTGTATCTAGTGTATCAGTGTGTCTACCGTTTTTTATATCTGGTGTATGAGTGTGTCTTAAGATTTTTGTATCTGGTGTATGAGTGTGTCTTAAGATTTTTGTATCTGGTGTATGAGTGTGTCTTAAGTTTTTTGTGTCTAGTGTATCAGTGTGTCTTTAGTTTTTTGTGTCTAGTGTATCAGTGTGTCTTTAGTTTTTGTGTCTAGTGTATCAGTGTGTCTTTAGTTTTTTGTGTCTAGTGTATCAGTGTGTCTTTAGTTTTTTGTGTCTAGTGTATCAGTGTGTCTTTAGTTTTTTTGTGTCTAGTGTGTTTGTGTATCTGAAGTTGTTTAATCTGGTGTATCAGTGTCCCTTAAGTTTTTTTTTATCTGATGTATCAGTGTGTCTTAAGTTTAATGTATCTAGTGTATCAGTGTGTCTTAAGTTTTTTGTATATAGTGGATCAATGTGTCTTCCGTTTTTTGTATCTAGTGTAGCAGTGTATCTTAAGATTTTTGTATCTAGTGCAGAGGTTTTCAAACTTTTTTAGTCCGCGGCTCCCTTGACCTGTGTATAAATCACCGCGGCTCCTCTCTATAGTATATATTATATATAAGCAGTTGTACCCAAAAAGATATTAATGACTTCTGAATGTGCATATTTTACACCAGAATCCGCCATGATGACATCAGAGCTAGTGATCAGCTGTTCGTAACATAGACCTGCTCTGGAGTTTTATGGTGCATTTGTCAATAACTTCTAGTACCTAATGACACGTATTGGTACATGTAATAATACCTCGGCGCAAACATGTCGTCCTACGAAGATCTATATTTATTGATAGACCTTGGCTCATAATATCGAGCCCAACACTTTTCCCAAGCCACCGCGACGCCCTTAGCCGAGGGCCGCGACGCCCCTGGGAGCCGCGACGCACAGTTTGAAAACCTCTGATCTAGTGTATCAGTGTGTCTTAAGTTTTTTGTATCTACTGTATCATTGTGTCTTACGTTTTTTTATCTAGTGTATCAGCGTGTCTTAAGATTTTTGTATATGGTGTTTCAGTGTGTCTCAAGTTTTTGTTTATGGTGTATCAGTGTGTCTTAAGATATTTGTATCTAGTGTATCAGTGTGCCTTACGTTTTTTGTATCTGGTGTAACAGTGTATCTTAAGTTTTTTTGTATCTAGTGTATCAGTGTGTCTTACGTTTTTTGTATCTGGTGTAACAGTGTGTCTTAAGTTTTTTGTATCTAGTGTGTCAGTGTGTCTTAAGATTTTTGTATCTGGTGTATCAGTATGTCTTAAGTTTTTGTTTCTGATGTATCAGTAGTAGTATACAATGTCCAAAAACGACGCGAATTAAGGCGGAGGCGCGTGACTTTTATATAGCAAAATACTCCGATCGATTTCAGGCGGAGGCGCGTCAGGCGGAGGCGCGTGACTTTTTATATAGTAATATATTTTAGCCGGGGTGACTTCCTCTGACGATCAGACGCATGACTTGTTATATAGCAATAAATTTGTTCGATAACGGCGGGCGTGTTGTTTATACAAAATACTTAGACAATATATATATATATATATATAAAATATAAAAAAGCGATAAGGACGGAAAATATAAAAAATCAATAATGGCGGGTTAGAAGGTTACTAAGGGGTTTTTTGAAGCGAGTGGAGGTTTTGTGTGCTGGCGCGGGTGACGACGCATGGGTGTGTACATTTTGGGGTGTAGCAGGCAAGTGAGTCAGCATTGAGAGGTGAGAGTGAAGTGTTAGAGACTTGACTATATTAGGACCAGCATGTTCTTTTGAGTTTGTATTATTATTTTATTATACATAAACTTGTTTCCGATAGTCTATATTTAGCGCTGACGTCAACCACCCTAACCGAAGCCATTCGACCCTCTATGCTAACGGAGTTTCACGTGGTCTACGCTCAATGGTTTCCTCGCGAAGTCTGCCCCGACCCTCGATCTGGTTTAATAACTAGCGGTAACACAGTTAGCGTCACTTCGGCGGACTTAACACCACGTGACTCACACATACCTTGTGTATATCATCAATGATAAACTCTTTCTGGGCACCGAAATTGATAGCCTCATTAACAAAGCTGCAGCTACCTTTACCCGCCTAACATCACGTGTTTGGGGAAACGCCAAACTCACAACGAAGACCAAAGCTGCGGTATATAACACCTGCATCACCAGTACACTTCTATATGTTAGTGAGACCAGGACAATCTATGCTAAGCAAGAAAGAAGGCTTAATACCTACCATCTACCGTGTCTGCGCCACCTCTTCGGCCTTTCGTGGAAAGATAAAGTGCCAAATGTTGAGGTGTTGTCATGTGCTGGCCTTCAAAGCCTGTATAGCCGTACCTATTTTGACAATGGTAAGAAATATTTTGACAACGGTAAGAAATATTTTGATAGGTAGAAGAAATATTTTGATACCGGTAAGAAATATTTTGACAACGGTAAGAAATATTTTGACAAGTGGAAGAAATATTTTGAGAGGTGGAAGAAATTTTTTTTTGCCAAGTGGAAGAAATATTTGGACAATGGTAAGAAATATTTTGACACCGGTAAGAAATATTTTGACACCGGTAAGAAATAATTTGATAAGTGGAAGAAATATTTTGATAGGTGGAAGAAATTTTTTTGCCAAGTGGAAGAAATATTTTGACAACGGTAAGAAATATTTTGCCAAGTGGAAGAAATATTTTGACGACGGTAAGAAATATTTTGATAAGTGGAAGAAATATTTTGATAGGTGGAAGAAATTTTTTTTTGCCAAGTGGAAGAAATATTTTGACAACGGTAAGAAATATTTTGACAACAGTAAGAAATATTTTGATAGGTGGAAGAAATATTTTGATAGGTGGAAGAAATTTTTTGCCAAGTGGAAGAAACATTTTGACAATTCGAAGAAATATTTAAAGATTTATTTGACTGTTGATCTATTTACCTACAGGTTGGACCCTTTGCGCAGGCCTGGGAAAAAATTTTGGGACCATCTTTGCTGCTTGGAAGAAAAGCTTTTACTAAAGTTTGAAAATTGCAGGACAAAACGTAGATACCCGTTTGATAACTGGAACGAATACTTAGTTACATTTATTTAATGTACTACATTTCCGTGGTCGCCGCATGTATGAACCGCTTGGGAGACAATATAAAACTTATCACCAGATGTCGCCCGTGTGAAAAAAGTGAAACCTTAAGTCTTGGGTGTTCGAACACACGAACGAAGGAATGTTTCTTTTATAAATTTCTACTACTGATCGCTTGTGTTTTGAACTTGTGACGTGAACAGAAATAAGCAGCAGGGTTAGTCTTACAAAGGTAGATAGCTATATTTAGCCCTGACGTCACCCTCTATGGTACCGGAATTTTGTAAACGAGTCATGGTTTACGCGTGATGTTTTGCGCGGGCCATCGATCGCGTTTCTTTCTAGTGAGGGTAAAAGCACGTGTGTTTTTGAACTTTATTAAACATGGATGAAAATAGCCTCGACCTTGTTTCAGTTACAGACTGCAACACTAAGTCGCCATAATCTAGTCTGCATATGGGATATATCTCTACGGACCCTCTTTGTGTTCAATAAAGCTGTCTATCTGGCCTTGTGTAGCCTGACCTTTGACAGTATTTTTTATGTTGGAGAATACGGCTGTGTGCTGGGGTCACTTACATATCACTAGATGGCCATTGGGGTGAGTAGACTTATTACTCATGATATAATATAAATAATAAACAGAAAAACTAACACGGGGACCAGAGTCAGTCTCAACATGTAATTACATTCACCCAACAACGGACATTCCCTGTCATATTTTTTACATCACAAGAATAGTTAACCTCCGACACCACTTCACCTCTCACCACTCTATATTCTCCTCACTAGCTGCACACAACACAACACAAAACCAAAATCATCCCCACCACACACCGAACATTAGTCATCTTCTTCTATAACATGTATTACTTTTGTTTTTTTTATATTTTCCTCTTTATTCTATAGCGGGTAGGACAAAGGGAATTCACTTAGTGAGTGCTTATAAAAATTCCTTCTTCTCAAGTCAAGCAGGAACATAGTTGGATGAAGGTTTTGGAACAAACCGGTTGTTATGTTCATGTAAGAGGGTAAAAGCACAACTCCTTCCAATAAAAAAATTGTTAAAGCTACTTCTAAATCAGCTTGTTGTTTGTAACAAGACTACAACATATCCACATACATTACAGCGTTCTGATGAGATCACTGTTGGATAGTGTACCTATACCTAAATTTTCACGAAATACACAAAAATCTCCTGTTATTGCTTAAGAATACGCCCATGAGTCATACACTTACAATACCAGCACACAAACATTTTCACATCGACAACGCGTCAACTATCGATCAGCCTTTACTACACGTGCGAAAATACTTTGGTGAATCATATCTAAAGTTTCCTACCAAAACCGGTATTACGTTAACTCGATCTGAATTTGAACATTTGTTGGCTTTACAAGGTGAAATCCTCGCCGAATTTGACCAACTACAGTTACCAAACACGGATAACTGTCCTACTAGTTGTATCACGTTTGACGACTACATCAACTCCAGTTGTTATCAACCAATATCCCCAGAACCGAGTTGGTTTCCTAACACCAACCCTTGTCCACCTACAGCAATGACAGCCAACCACCTGGCCGATGTCTCTAATCTACCACCGAAGACACAGACCTACAAAGCGGCTGAGACTAGCGCTTTAGCTTGACTGTTCGTCTTCTTTTAAAAGAATTA
Source organism: Oreohelix idahoensis (assembly GCA_024509875.1). Lineage (NCBI taxonomy): Eukaryota > Metazoa > Mollusca > Gastropoda > Stylommatophora > Oreohelicidae > Oreohelix > Oreohelix idahoensis. The sequence goes on from JAMPIV010009922.1 coordinate 57,358, forward strand.
AATATATTTATTACACTTAAAGAACCTTTGTTATCTATGCTGTCTAAATATAGTATGTATAAATATCGTATTTATATTGTCTAATTGTTGTAATATATGTCTAAATATATGTATAAAAAGACAACACAACACAATGCCGAGTCATACACAATACAACAACACACAAAAATATCTACACAAAAAAATGGTATAGCCAAGTGTCTAACACTTCGCTCCCACCTCTCGATGCTGGTCCTAGTATAGTCAAGTCTCTAACACTTCACTCTCACCTCTCAATGCTGGCACACTCGCCTGCTACACCCCAAAATGTACACACCCATGCGGCGTAACCCGCGCCAGCACAAAAAGACTCCATTCGCTTAAAAAACCCCCTTAGTAACCTACTAACCAACATCTCATCCATAGGTCAACATTTCTTTTCCTCTTCCACTCATTTTTGTGTGTGAATAATTTGTTTTATATCCATGTAATATCATTATTATATTCACTTTAAAATATTATTATATAATGTATTGTATGTGTGAATGTACCCAAATAATACTGTACTTTAGAAATGTGAGTCGTGAGAATGTACCCGCATACCAAAAATACAGATTAATTGTAGACGGATTGACCGCATGAGTGAGTGTCGGTATACAGAATTTATTTATTTTTATTTATTGTTTTATTTATTTTATTTTATTATTACTTTTTTCCCCCATTTACTAGCTTGTTTGTTTCAAAAAAAAAAAAACCCTACTCATTTTTTTTATTATGCTTGCATACTGTAAATGAATGCTGTTATGGTAACTTTATAATGTTGCATGCCTTTAAATTAAAGCTTAAAGCATCATGTGGGAATGAAAGGATATAGTATGCAAGATTAATGAGAGTGGAAGGGCAGAATGTTAGACGGGCCTGCGCGCCCAATTCTTTACCCCTCGAAAATAAAGTTCGTTCGTTCGTTCGTTCGTTCGTTCATTATCGGTTTTTTCATTTTTATTATTTTTTTTATTTTCCGCCATTATCGCTTTTTTTATATTTTATATATATATATATATATATATATATATATATATATATATATATATATATATATATATATATATATATATATATATATATATATATATATATATATATATATATATATATATATATATATATATATATATATATATATATATATATATATATATATATATATATATTTATTTATTTATTTATTTATTTATTTATTTATTTATTTATTTATATATTTATATATTTATACATATACATCAATATATATATATAAAATATAAAAAAGCGATAATGGCGGAAAATAAAAAATAAAAAAATGAAAAAAACCGATAATGAACGAACGAACGAACGAACGAACGAACTTTATTTCTATATATATATATAAGTAACACACCCAACATCATATAAACCCCCCCCCCCCCCTGTTAACACAAAGGCTCCACTCGCATCAAAAACCCTCTTAGTAACCTAATCCAAAATTATCGATTTTTTTAAATTTTCCGTCATTATCGCTTTTTTTATTTTTATTTTTATTTTATATATATATTATATGTATATATGTATAAACAAACACACCAACACACATAACAAAACAATACCACAACACACAAAAAGCCCCCTAACCTACAACCACCAGCTACATTACACCCATGCGTCGTCACCCTCGCCAGCACAAAAAGCCCCCACTCGCTTCAAAAACCCCCTTAGTAACCTACTAACCCGCCATTATTGATTTTTTTATATTTTCCGTCATTATCGATTTTTTATATTTTTTATATATATATTGTCTAAGTATTTTGTATAAACAACACGCCCACCGTTATCGAAAAAATTTATTGCTATATAACAAGTCATGCGTCTGATCGTCAGAGGAAGTCACCCCGGCTAAAATATATTACTATATAAAAAGTCACGCGCCTCCGCCTGACGCGCCTCCGCCTGAAATCGATCGGAGTATTTCGCTATATAAAAGTCACACGCCTCCGCCTGAATTCGCGTCGTTTTGGACATTGTATACTACTAACAGTGTGTCTTACGTTTTTTGTGTCTGGTGTATTTGTGCGTCTGAAGTTTTTTAATCTGCTGTATCAGTGTTCCTTAAGATTTTTATATCTGGTGTATCAGTGCTTCTTAAGTTTTTGTTTCTGGTGTATCAGTCTGTTTTTAGTTTTTCGTATCTGGTGTATCAGTGTGTCTTAAGTTTTTTGTATCTAGTGCATTAATGTGTCTTCCGTTTTTTTTTATCTAGTGTATCAGTGTATCTTAATTTTTTTGTATCTAGTGTATCAGTGTGTCTTAAGTTTTTTGTATCTGGTTATCAGTGTGTCTTAGGTTTTTTGTATCTAGTGTATCAGCGTGTCTTTAGATTTTTGTATCTGGTGTATCAGTGTGTCTTAAGATTTTTGTATCTAGTGTATCAGTATGTCTTAAGTTTTTTGTGTCTGTTGTATCAGTGTGTCTTACGTTTTTTGTGACTGGTGTATTTGTGTGTCTTAAGTTTTTTTAAATCTGGTGTATCAGTGGTGGCCAAGCTAAGGTTGGCCGAGGGCCATTTTATGGTAAAGGGTAACACTCGAGGGCCAGACCTATAAAATTCTTAAAAAATAACGTTCTGATATTTAGGTTTACATATATAATGAACTACGTACAGAAAGCAACGGCAAACTACTGTACTGCACATCTGCCAAGACATGTATACCAGTCTTCGAACTGAAATTACTGTAAAACAAATATAATGAATCTGTTGTTTTAATTTGTTTTGTAATTTGTAATATGACATGTAATTATTTATTTCAAACATACATTTGTGTGTTATTTTATTGTGAAGAGTGTTGCTTCAATCAACAATAAGAGGTTGGCGGGGCGGTCAAAACTGGTTGGCGGGCCGGATCTGGCCCGCGGGCCGTAGTTTGGCCACCGCTGATCTAGTGTATCAGTGTGTCATTAGTTTTTTGCATCTAGTTGTTAAAGTTTATTTTATTAACAACCTCAGCAGGCAACACAGACCGTCACTTCTGCTGCTGTGTAAATATGTGAATCTTCTATAAGTGCGAATGTCGTAAGTTCGTGCATACCTAACCACACTGCGATCACACACCACATAAATATAGGGGGTCAGGAAATCATGAAACTAGTTTTAACGTTATACAGTTTATTGACGACACGGTAACGTAGACATCATGGCAAAACGGTTCACGGCATAATCATGAAGCATCAGGTAAGTAAATCCATAGAAACTCAGTTACAGGCACAAAATCCGAAGTACATAGGCTGTAGAACCCAGCAGCTCACGTTTTATAGTAATACAGCAAAAAAATATCCATTAAAAGGACTGCATACATCGCAGTTCACAGCAGCTCTCATTTCATAATAATACAGCAAAAATATCCATCAAAAGGACTGCATACATCGCAGTTCACAGCAGCTCTCGAAACAGTATTATAACAGTAAATCCATGCAATAACTATTCATCAAACGGTTGCACACACAGCAACTCTGAGCACAATATATCTATTCCAATCACAGTGGAAAATCCATCATAGGAAATATGAATCATAATCATAACGGCTGGTACAATCCATGGCCTCCCAAAGATATCTTCAATATCAAACTCCCCCTTCACAGGGAAAAAAACACACTGGAACGCACTCGCGAGATGGGACGACCATCTCGAAGCCCTGCCAGCAACCAACTCCCCGAGATTTCCGTATCTCAGTACAACTCAGTAAAAAATCACTCTTGCGCTAACTAACCGCGTGAGACTACAGCTCAGCTCAACCGTCTCTTCCCCAAAATTATCACTAAGAATATTCGAATACTTTCTTTATCATATTTCTTTAAAAAAGACAAACACCTACTCGGTTGAGCAATGTCAAGGCAAAAATACAGCGCACAAAGCCCCCCCAACTAAATAATCATCTCATCACAAAGAGCGTGCTTACTAGCGTGTGTACAAAAATCCGCCCTGTACATAAAAATCCTTAACACTTAACTCCTACTAACAAAATATGACTTAACAGACTACACCGACCCCCGGGGGAAAAAATGATATAATTTTTTTTTTTTGAAAAAAAAATTACATGGAACAAAAATGCGAGGTCGATGAAATTCTAATATGTACAACAAAGAATTACACTATGTTAAGTCATATTACTAAATCAACGATAGAGGGATGGAAGTAAGTATAAAGTAAGAAACTAAAGTATACAAAGATAATCAAATTCAATCAAAGATGAAGTATATCACGTATAGACTAACTATGAGATAATAAGTGGAAAGTGAAAGAAAAGATGAAGTGAAAAGAAGAATGACCAGCAATGAAGGAAAGCAATGAAATGAGAATAGGGAAAGAAAGCAATGATACGTCATGGTAACAATTAAATTAAACAATGCATTGTATAAAGAAATAACATAATGGCAAAACAGCATAGAACAGAAAGGCAATGCATATATATACCAAAAAACCCAAAAGAAAGCTGCAATCTAAATAGAGCATAATAGGCAATTTAAACAAGCCAATAAACTCACTCAGTGCTAATAATGAACCTATTATAGACATCAAAAAAAAAATTCCGCCATAAATAGTTACCCCTGGCGCACAACCAAGCGCTGGGTAAAGAAAATACCTCACACTGTCAGAAAAAACACCTTTTTTAAATGTACAATACCGAAATGTATCGAACTGATAAGTTAAGTTTAAATAGTATTATCAATACAATTGTCATACGTTCAACGTTTATCACAACACAGTCATATAATAACAATATGGTAATGACATGGTGCATGAAAATAAAGTAACACAATGTGCTAAATTAATCATACACTATCAATATCAAAAAGCTCCAGCAGTCTTGGAACATCCTGTGAGCATGAAGACACACAATCATCTACTGTAGCGTCAAAATTCCGACTGTCTTTACTGGAACAGCAAAACTGGCGCAAGGCGACACATTAGTACAACAGGTTGATTAAGCGGATACTTGTTTGACTTTAGGATAGAATTATCTTTTCCTATTTTTCGGGTGACAGAGTACAGATAAGCGTGTGAACGCTGTTTAATGTATTTATTCTGTACTGTTTTGAGTCATGTGAATAGCTCGCTAGTCTGCATGTGTTATCGAGAACGGTGTTCAAGACAGCCGAATCTCGTGACGGGTTTTTGGCGGGACTAGTGTGTGACCGTGTAGGTCGAGTCCCAGTGTTTTTGGATAATGTATGCCTACGTAGGATTTGAGAAAATGTCGACTTATATATTTCGCTGTGTGTACAGCCTATGTGATACACTGCAGTGAAGATTTGTTTAGGCCATATGAACCTTATTATAGCTGCCGTGTGATGCAGGCTTTGCTATGTATTGAAGTACTTTTGTAGGCCATATTTTGAAGATTAATGAAGCTGCCGTGTGATGCAGGCTTTGCTATGTATTGAAGTACTTTTGTAGGCCATATTTTGAAGATTAATGAAGCTGCCGGGTGATGCAGGCTTCGCTGTGTATTAAGGTACTTTCGTAGGCCATATTGTGAAGATTAATGAAGCTGCCGGGTGATGCAGGCTTCGCTATGTATTGAAGTACTTTTGTAGGCCATATTTTGAAGATTAATGAAGCTGCCGGGTGATGCAGGCTTCGCTGTGTATTAAGGTACTTTTGTAGGCCATATTATGTTTAGCTGCAGTATGAAGATTTGTGAAGCTATTAAGCTATTATTAGTCCAGGATTAGGACAGGCCATATTATGTTTAACTGCAGTATGAAGATTGGTGAAGCTGTTAAGCTATTATAAGTCCAGGATTAGGACAGGCCATATTATATATTAACTGCAGTGTGGAGATGTATGAAGCTGTTAAGCTATTATAAGTCCAGGATTAGGACAGGCCATATTATATATTAACTGCAGTGTGGAGATGTATGAAGCTATTAAGCTATTATCAGTCCAGGATTAGGACAGGCCATATTATATATTAACTGCAGTGTGGAGATGTATGAAGCTATTAAGCTATTATAAGTCCAGGATTAGGACAGGCCGTATTAGGTATTGATGCAGTGTGGAAATTATATACTATGATTCGTGTTGCTGTCGAATGTGTGTCATTTATGTCATCGTATCTGTGTTGTAACGGAATAAACAGTATCGAACTGTTCCAGTCGTTTGCAACCCTTCTTGACTCCTGCATGTACCCTTATGTACGTACTGTGGTGTGCGAACATATCAACACACACCCAGGTCAACATTCCAGACACAGTGACAGGTCAGCAGCACACATATATTGAATTAGCCTGTGTGGCGATGATATAGACCAAACCACTACACTCGCAACAGTGGGTGTAAACAGACTAATAACATTAACGTTTAATTACATTCAGTGAGAAACCAGTAAAGCTAGTTTGTATCAGTTGGTGGCCAGTGTGGGGATGTATGAAGCTGTTAAGCTATTATAAGTCCAGGATTAGGACAGGCCATATTATATATTAACTGCAGTGTGGAGATGTATGAAGCTATTAAGCTATTATCAGTCCAGGATTAGGACAGGCCATATTATATATTAACTGCAGTGTGGAGATGTATGAAGCTATTAAGCTATTATAAGTCCAGGATTAGGACAGGCCGTATTAGATATTTAATGCCCGGGAAATTATGTTATATTGACTAGTGTTTTGCTAGCGAATGCGAGTACATTTAATAACAGTAATAACATTTCAGACTGAAACCATCAGTGTATCACCCTCTTTCGTCATTTGTAGACAAGGCAGGAAGAGTAGGTAGAGGATGACCGCAACTCAAGGTAGTCACTGCTGTAGGCTGGAACAAAGTTGTGCACCCAGGGCACTGAGATGCTCTCTCGAAATCGAAAGCAGAGCAAGCAGTAGCATTAGAGACACTATCATTATTGTTACATTGATTACAAATAACCTGGGGCTCCTGTTTAGCAGAGTTAGCATGGCGAAGCGATCTATCATTTAGAGATCTACCGTCATATCGAGATCTATCACAATTATTATCTCTATTGGGACCATTGCTATTTCCTCTATTGCGACCATTGTTCTGGTTTGAACCCCAGTTAGCATAGTTGCGATTACTATTTCCCCTTGGATCAAAATATCTATTAGATGGATTTTGTTGTCTTCGAGAAAAATTACTGTAATGTTGATAATCCCTAGTGTAGTTATCCCTTTCATAATTTCCAGAATTGTTGGAACTAAAATGTTGAGGTCCGTTAAATTGTCTCCAGTTTCTTGGAGAAGGAGAATTACTACGTGATGGACCCCCTTGGTACTGTCTGAAATCACGATTATCTCTCCTACCAAAATTGCTTGTATTTTTGCATGTGGGAATGTGCTTAACAGGTGCATCATACTGACTGTGCTGAGTATGATGAGTAACAGCATCAGCGAAACCACTGTGCACAGGAATGATAGAATCCTTATTGTTACGGACATAATGGGTATTATTTTGGGAACGAGTACTAATAGTTTTGTCCCCTGTTACGAATTTACCAGAAGTCTAAAAAGTCGATGCACGGTTGGTCTGTGGAGCCTTGACATGAAATTTATCAGAGTTTTTACCGTGATCTAAAAGACTGACTGTTACAATAGGATTACTTTTGTTGGCCTGACGCCAAGAATCACTACTATTAGAAACAGTATGGTTATTACGTGGGAAACTATATTTGCCACGAAAAGATTTGTTTACACCATGTTTAATGTTATAGTTAGCATTGAGTGCATATGGCTGACTCTTTGCATTTGTGAAGTGTTGATCATGAACTTTATGTCTAACACTGTCAACCTTGACAGTAGACAACACCTTGTTGTTTAAGAGAATATCTAATAGGCCATCAACTCTATTACGAAGTTTTGTAATTTCTACTTCTGTAATAGCTTTTTATTTAGCCAGAGCTTTATGTATTTTCTCGTTGGTTTTAACTTGAAGCCTGTTGTAATCTAACCTTAAGTCGTGTAACTGAGAAGCAAGAGTCTTCTCTTTAGCAATTCTATCCCTAAGATCTACTCTCAATTTTTCCTTCTAAGATGTAGTCTCCAATTTAAGGCTCTTAATTTCTTGTTGGAGAGTTTGGATAGTTTCTAAAGCTTTAGTCCTCTCCTGTACCAGTTCAAGTTTGAGTGCTTCAATAGCATTATGATGGCTATTCATAAGCTCATCAACCTTCTCGGGAAATACTGTATTCTTCTCTTTAAGTTGGTGATGGAGATCTGCATTATCATCCAATAGAGTAAGAAGCTCTTCTGAATTTGACTCCTCATGTTTCTTGGCCTCAACTTTTAATTCCTCATAGTTCATTTTGACTTGTTCTATCTCACCGGTGAAAGCATGTTCCTTACAACGTTGTTCGTATTGTAATAAGCTCATCTCATCTTCTAGCTCATTTTCATTCGCTACCTTTATTCTCTCAAGCTCCATAGATAACACCTTTTGCTCATGCAGTCTAAGGTTCTCCTCAGCTTGCATCTGAAGTTTTCTCTCTTCCAATTTCATTTGCTTTTGAAGTTTTTTCTCTTCCATTTCTCTTTGAAGTTTTCTATTTTCAGCCTCTAATTTCTGTTTTTCAGTCTCCATCTGAAGTTTTCTCTCTTCGGCCTGCATTTGCAATTGTCTATCTTCAGCCTCCATTTTCTGTTTTTAAGCCTCCATTTTCTGAGCCTTGTCATATTCGACAAGTGCGAATTCTCTTACTTCTTCAGTAGTCATACCAAGAGATTTCCCTTGTTTAATGAAGTAGTCTAAACTAGACATTATGCTCACTTTTATAAGATATGTAATTTGTACAAAATATCTGGAGAAACTAACTTTATCCCAACTTAGTGGGTGGCAAGTCCTTGCTTAAGAACCTGTACAATTACCTTTCCAACAGTTAACAATGTTATTAATCACTTATTAAAATATGCATTATAAAATTATCCGATCATAAGAAAAATAGACAATGTGAACAAGAGTACCAAAGACAAGATATAAAGAACAAATGACCACGTTCGCAGGAATCAAATAAAGCCCGAAAGCAAAAATAAAGATAAGAACTATTGCAAAACGTGCAATGACAGCTGCAAATATGAACTAGACAAGTGACAATACAAGGTATAAACATAAAGGGTGTATATAAATAAACGATAGCCAGATTGAGACGGACGTTTACAAACAAAATGTTTCATGAAAATAAGAAACGTATAATAAATTAACACGATAACCACAGTGAAAGAACTTGACGATACAGCTAAACAACTAGTTGTCACAGACAACCGAACACAGTGGCCTTAAAAATCCTACAGGTAACATAAGCTGGATTTCCACTGAGGGAAGTCTGCAAAAGTGTCCCTACAGAACGCTTACGTAGGCCCTGGATGAACTGGGATATATCCTAACGTAAGTCACCAACCCAACCACCCACCTAAACATAGAACATATAACATAGAACACGATATAGAATAAATAGACTAAGTTTTGAGGAAGGCTGGATAACATAGAACAGCGGTACAGTTTACAAACGAAACACCACTTATCTTCAAAAAGGAAAACTTCCGGCCTCCGCAACAACAACAATGATGGACATCAGGTATCAGAATAAAGTAGAACGTTGATGGCTACAGGATCTCTTAGGTTCTCAGGTCCTTGACACTGGATGACGTCAACTTGCAAAAACACCTGTATATGACAACTCGCACAGAGAACACTGTAAGACTTCACTTGAAATCACGAAAAACTTTTGTTAGTGGCTGTTCTTGTGGATATTGTTGAAATTGTTAGATAATATCCTTGTGTAGTTGGTATCGAAAACCCCATATTACCGGCCACCACTTTATGTTAAAGTTTATTTTATTAACAACCTCAGCAGGCCACACAGGCCGTCACTTCTGCTGCTGTGTAAATGTGTGAATCTTCTATAAGTGCGAATGTCGTAAGTTCGTGCATACGTAACCACACTGCGATCACACACCACAGAAATGTAGGTTGTCAGGAAATCATGAAACTAGTTTTAACGTTATACAGTTTATTGACGACACGGTATCGTAGACATCATGGCAAAACGGTTCACAGTATAATCATGAAGCATCAGGTAAGTAAATCCATAGAAACTCAGTTACAGGCACAAAATCCGAAATACATAGGCTGTAGAACCCAGCAGCTCACATTTTATAGTAATACAGCAAAAAATATCCATCAAAAGGACTGCATACATCGCAGTTCAGAGCAGCTCTCATTTCATAGTAATACAGCAAAAATATCCATCAAAAGGACTGTATACATCGCAGTTCACAGCAGCTCTCGACACAGTATTATAACAGTAAATCCATGCAATAACTATTCATCAAACGGTTGCACACACAGCAACTCTGAGCACAATATATCTATTCCAATCACAGAGGAAAATCCATCATAACGGCTGGTACAATCCATGGCCTCCCAAAGATATCTTCAATATCAAACTCCCCCTTCACATGGAAAAAAAAACACACTGGAACGCACTCGCGAGATGGGTCGACCATCTCGAAGCCCTGCCAGCAACCAACTCCCCGAGATTTCCGTATCTCAGTACAACTCAGTAAAAAATCACTCTTGCGCTAACTAACCGCGTGAGACTACAGCTCAGCTCAACCGTCTCTTCCCCAAAATTATCACTAAGAACATTCGAATACTTTCTTTATCATATTTCTTTAAAAATGACTAACACCTACTCGGTTGAGCAATGTCAAGGCAAAAATACAGAGCACAAAGCCCCCAACTAAAAAATCATATCACAAAGAGCGTGCTTACTAGCGTGTGTACAAAAATCCGCCCTGTACATAAAAATCCTTAACACTTAACTCCTACTAACAAAATATGACCTAATACTAGTGTATCAGTGTGTCTTAAATTTTTTGTATCTATTTTATCAGTGTGTCTTAAGTTTTTTGTATCTAGTGTATCAGTGTGTCATTAGTTTTTTTTTATCTAGTGTATCAGTTTTTCTTCCATTTTTTTATCTAGTATGTCAGTGTGTCTTAAGTTTTTTGTATCTAGTGTATCAGTGTGCCTTAAGTTTTTTTTATATCTGGTGTATCAGAGTGTCTTAATTATTTTGTGTCTGATGTATCAGTGTGCCTAAAGTTTTTTGTATCTAGTGTATCAGTGTCATAAGATTTGTGTATCTAGTGTTCAGTGTGTCATTAGTTTTTTGTATCTAGTGTATCAGTGTGTCTTAACTTTTTGTATCTAGTATCAGTGTATCTTCCATTTTTTTTTTGGTAGTGTATCAGTGTGTCTTAAGTTTTTTGTATCTAGTGTATCAGTGTGCCTTAAGTTTTTTGTGCCTGGTGTATCAGAGTATCTTAATTATTTTGTGTCTGGTGTATCAAATTGCCTAACGTTTTTAGTATCTGGTGTATGAGTGTGTCATAACATTTTTTTATCTAGTGTATCAGTGTGTCATTAATTTTTTGTATCTAATGTATCAGTGTGTCTTAACTTTGTTGTATCTAGTGTATCAGTGTGTCTTCCATTTTTTTTGTATCTAGTGTATCAGTGTGTCTTAAGTTTTTTTTAATCTGGTGTATCAGTGTCTCTTAAGTATTTTGTATTTGATGTATCAGTGTGTCTTAACATTTTTGTATCTAGTGTATCAGTGTGTCCACCGTTTTTTGTATCTAGTGTATCAATGTGTCTTACGTTTTTTTGTATCTAGTGTATCAGTGTGTCTTAAGTTTTTTGTATCTGATGTATCAGTGTGTCTTAAGTTTTTTGTATCTAGTGCTTCAATGTGTTTTCCGTTTTTTTTGTATCTAGTGTATCAGTGTCTTAAGATTTTTTTATCTGGTGTATCAGTATGTGTTAAGTTTTTGTTTCTGGTGCATCAGTGTGTCTTACGTTTTTTGTGTCTGGTGTATCAATGTGTGTTAAGTTTGTTGTGTCTTGTGTATTTGTGCGTCTGAAGTTTTTCAATCTGGTGTATCAGTGTCCGTTAAGTTTTTTGTATCTGGTGTATCAGTGTGTCTTAATTTTTTTGTATCTGGTGTATCAGTGTGTCTTAAGTTTATTGTATCTAGTGCATCAGTGTGTCTTCCGTTTTTTGTATCTAGTGTAACAGTGTATATTAAGTTTTTTGTATCTAGTGCTTTAGTGTGTCTTACGTTTTTTGTATCTATTGTATCAGCGTGTCTTAAGTTTTTTGTGTCTGGTGCATCAGTGTGTCTTAAGTTTTTTTGTGTCTGGTGAATTTGTGTATCTGAAGTTTTTTAAACTTTTGTATCAGTGTCCCATCAGTGTTTTATATCTGATGTTTCGGTGTGCCTTAAGTTTTTTGTATCTAGTGTATCAATGTGTCTTCCTAATTTTTTATCTAGTTTATCAGTGTATCTTAATATTTTTGTATCTAGTGTATCAGTGTGTCTTACGTTTTTTTTATCTAGTGTATCAGTGTGTGTCTTAAGATTTTTGTATCTGGTATATCAGTATGTCTTAAGTTATTTGTGTCTGGTGTATCAGTGTGTCTTACGTTTTTTTGTGTCTGGTTGTAGTAAAGTAACTCCGTGTAACCCCCCGCTCAAATTTCCCCGATTCAAAAATCTAGTAACGTAAATTCACAACCTATAAACCACTACTACTATATTTGAAAAATTGCCAAGGGCAAGGTCAAACTTACCGCTAAAAATTGGACAAAATAATTTGAATTTTCCACTAATACAGTTAAAAATCTATAAATAAATTCCATGTTTGACCTTGGTCTCAAGGCCATCGTCAAATCAAACAGCTAACATTTAAAATAAAGAATTTGAATTTTGTAACGCCAAGCGTCAAAATACCACCCCCCCCCCCCTTTTCCCCCCAAATAAACACGTACATGCTCGACCCTTCCCAATATTTATGACGAAAGCCGTAAAGCTTGGCCACGAACCAACTTGTTACCTCGTTTTATAGGGGAGAGAGAAGGTGGATTACAATGGAAATCAAGCCTAACTTGTGCGTTTGAAAAGAAACTTAGATAATTTATTTCTTTATAAATAACAGGGATGTCTTGAAGGGTAGCGCTAATATTGGTTAATATATATCATAAAATTTTCCTTTATAATAAATTATCTGGCCTTAGAAAATTATTTTATTAATATTTTAGTTCAGTGAACAGAGCACTATAAATTGGAAAAATATTACCAAGATGAAAACGGGGACAAATGGGTAAAGTTGTCCTTTTAATAATCACTTTTAATATTAAAAATTGACCCATTAATAACAAAGATATTGTATAAATAAAAATTGAGACAGACGAACAAACACACTTATCAACTGCTCAATTTGGTTGCGTGAGAAAAGTTAAAACTTTCTTGACACGCGTTCTGATTGGTGATAAAGTTGATAAAGTTGAATTTTTTATTCCCGTTAATGATATCCACCAAAAGATAGATATAAGTGGATGGAAGCAGACATCATCATCATCATCAGTTGATAAGATCTCTATGGTGTTGTTTGCTCCACTGTAGTGTATGGAATGTCAACTTGACCTACGCAGTGGTGTGTAGACATGGATTGAGTGTACAATGTGCGAATGATGATAAGGGTTCGTGTTGTTGACAAATGTTCTTTTCTCACACTCATGTATGACTGGAAGTCATCGACACCAACGACTGTGTACCTTTTCTAAAGTTTAATTGGACGTACACACTCGACAGCACAGATAGTGACAAATCACAGGTTGGCATAATACATCATGGTACAGTGGATAACTGGTCTTGCAATGTTATGTTACATGGGCACTCATGTAGAATAATTGTATAATGGACTGTCAGTAGCCAAGCACTCAGTATCGCCCATACATATATATCAACTGACTTCACTGACTGAGCACGTCAGCTTATAAACAATATTTCAGATGGCTTCTAAACCTAATCTCGTCTAGCGACGATTCTTCAACTTAATGTTCAGCACATATTTTTTCATATAATAATATTGAACCGCTGATAAAGGGTTCTCATGTGTAGCAGTGATCTCTGGACTAAACAAGCGATAATACGGGCATCCCTTTTCTCTTCTTGAAAGTCACTACATGTTTTGGTTCCAAGATGGCTTCACTCGTGAGCTGTCACTCACGTTTGGATACAGATAATGAATCTGTCCTAAAGTTAGTCATTCATAAAACATTTCATTGCTCTGTAGATTTGATCATGAACAATTGACTGCATTCTACAGAATATAGTGCTGCTAGGAATCGAAGTCGTTTTCATCGAGTCAAATATATTCTCTTATCGAAAATGGTGGCTTCGTACGAGAGTTCATAAAAGTATCTTGGATTACCTTGGTATAAGAAATATGAAACTGCCATTCCTTGGCAATACGCATAAACACTGGGGTAAAGCATACACGATAGGTCTAGACGACTATCACTTTCCCCACAAATACTGAGATCACTTTTTCCCCGGCGACAGGCCGACATAGGAAACACAGTCCCTATCAGGACGAAGCCAAATCACACCACACTCTAGCGACACATCCGCCGAATAGCCTTCGACCTCTCTAGAGACAACAGAACATATAGTTCGACTTAGATATGTAAAGATATACAGATATAAGACAGACTCGTCCTACTCAGACAAACAATACACATAAATTCAGGCCATAGATATTCTGAAGCAAGAACAATCTATTATTACCCAAACAACGAATAAATTGCAGTAAAATGGATTTATCCGCGGAGTTTGATCGAAAGAGCCGACACAACTTTCAAGGGAAGTAACACAATAATGACTTTCCCTTAAGCACTATTTTGCTTTCAAAATATTTGCGAAGATAACAAGAATACCAATGTATAATATTGTAAGATATCAAAGACTGCACGTAACAATTGGTCAAGGCATAGAGTAGCTTGGGGCAACAAAATTAACATTTCACTGGCAACAACCGCCATTTGAAATTAAAACTATCTAAAGCTGACATCAGCGGCAGAGCCTGTGTGACCAAAGCTTTCACCGTCTGGACACTTAAAGTAGTGGTAGAACCCATTAACTGCCAACGTCAAGCTTATGATATGTGATATTTTTGTTTGAGGGTAAGGCACAATAAGTATTTGTATTGATTTAATTAACATGCAGGCCACAATTTGTGTTACGATAGCCAAAATAGGAATGCAGTCTTTCGGAGTGAAAGAAAGGCATAAAATATTTGCTAGTGGCTTACAAATTTTGCGCATGCCAATGCAGTAACCCAGAAGAGATATTGGCTTTTGCAGGGCCATAAATGTTTAAATATTATGTAAAATCATGTAGAGAATGTTAGAAAGAATTTATCCACAGGTTTCAGTGCTAGGTTAAGCACACACTATCTATTGTATGAACGACAAGTCCTGTATAGGATGTTGTGAGAGATATTAAGGGATCACATGCTATGTATTGTACACCCCTATCTATTGTATGGAAGAGACTTCTTGGAGGAGGAAACAAGAGCTATGTACTATCACTGAAGAAGAATGTTTACACAGCAGTGGTGTTAAACAATGGCAGATACAGATTGGTGCAATGATCAGCACACATAGCTGATCAGGGTGAGTTGTCACCGTGTTTGTGTGTGGAATTAAATATTAGATGAGATCTATAGGGGAAGGCATTTTCCTCTCATTACAGGTCATATACCAGCATACCTATTGGTGGCAGGAAACCGGGTGAGGGAAGAAAGTTTGGGAGGAACGCTCATCCGTATTGCCGCAGCTACCCCATTTCTTCAGCTCTAAAGCCAGTTGAATGCATATGAGAACCCAAGGGCCAACAGTTGTCACCAGTTTTATAAGTTAAGTCCGTTAGACCGGCACTGAGAGTGTAACACCAAATTATTCCACCACAACCCTAAGCATAATAATAAATAATAAACTCACCGTGAGATGATGACGAAAACAATCTGTCCAACATATTAACAGTGATACGTACAAGCAGATAGACAGATCAGTGGGTGGAATTCTTACAGTGATCTTTATTCATAGAAACAAGATACTTGGACAGAGTTCCAGTTATTTATTTTAAATAGTGTATATAAACAAATTTACTGAGTTTCACAATCCCTGTCCAAAAGAAATTGAGGTACAGGGATATTAATGGTTTTATAGCGACAGGAGTAGAGTACACATGAGGGCAAGTTCGGGGCACAGCGGATTGATCTACCGCTTGCTTGTCACATTGATCACAGAAACAACAATTAAAAGTCTGTTGTACCAATATACGCCGCTAGGTGTGACGGAACAACGGACGATTTCTTGTTGCCCTAATGACGCCGCAAGGTGTTATGGCCGAAGACTGCTTAGTCGGTCGGCGGTCAAAGGAATAATAATAATAATAATATAATATAATTACCTAAACTTTAACAAAAGTCTTACTCACTTTAATATTATTGAGTTACAGTTCTGTTTACATTTTATTTCGTCCTTATATTAAATACATTACCCTAGACACATTCAGCCACACAACATCACAGAGCCTATTTTACACAGATTGAGATCTGAGAGGTGGTGGATAGGGACTCTGAGAATCATCATCATCAACAATTAGACTCAGGGAACTTAAACAGCTTGACCTCACTCTGTTTACGCTTAATTAATAACACCATTAACCTCGTTTACCACATATTGGGGGATTAAGTTAACACCAGACCCTAGGGCTCTATAAATAAATAAATAAGAAAAGTAATAATTGGTGGAATTTGATGAACTGTCATTGCCTTTATTAATTAGTTAGATAGTTTGTTAATTTAAAATATATTATTGATAAATTTGTATTGAAAGAAAGGATGGCAGACTTAGCTAAATTCAGATCTTCCACTGTACAGACGGCGAAAGAACTTGGCATGGAGGGAAACCTTCTGATTCAGTATGTGACTTCAGAATGTGATACGTTTATTGAAAGGGACGATAGGAGATTAGCAGAAGATAAGAGATTACAGCTAGAGGCTGCTAATGAGGCTAAGAGATTACAATTAGAGGCTGATAGAGAGGCTAAGAAATTAGAGGCTGATAGGGAGGCTGAAGTTAAAAGGTTACAGATAGAGGAAAAGAGATTGCAAAGGGAGGCAGAGGAAATGAGATTGCAAAGGGAGGCAGAAGAAAAGAGATTTCTTATGGAGGCTGAACAAGAAGACAAAAGATTGCAAAGGGAGCATGAATTAAGACTAAAAGAACTGGAACTTCAAGGCCATGCTCCAGAAAATGGTAGCAGCCCATCTACTCTGATACTACTGCAAGTCAGGGGGCCTCTTATTCAGCCATGAACTTTCCCTTAGATCCTTTTGTAGAGAAAGAGGATGACATTGAGTCATTTCTAAATAGATACGAAAGGCTAGCTACTAATTATGGGTTAGAAAGGGAGACGTGGAGTTTAAAATTATCACAAGGACTTAGGGGTACATCTTATGAAGTCTTATTCAAATTGAGCAGAGAAGAGCAAGAAGATTACGATATTCTAAAACAAGCTCTCTTAGTCAGATATGAGAAGAACATGAATTCTAAAGGAAGAAATTTAGAAATGCTAAGCTATTGTCTGGGGAGACATACCACCAATTATCTGCCCGACTAGAAACTTATTTGGAGAAATGGACTGCTCTGGGGAAAACCCAAGATTTGAAGGAAATGATTATGATGGAGCAGTTAAGAGAGTCCATGGCTCCAGACTTGAGAAAATTTCTCAGGGAACAAGGTGCAGAGAGATTGGGGGAGATTCACAATGTTGCTGAGAAATATCAGGCAGCCAAGTCAGAAGTAGCTGGCATTAAAAAGAAACCAGTAGATAATAAAACCCCACATACTCAGACTAAGCTTGACAATAGAGAACAAGGCCCGAGGTTTAAACCAAATTATGATAGGCAAAGATATGATCCTAGAGATAGAAACCCTCAAGCAAATGACAAGAAACCCTACAGGCCAGAAGGAAGATGGTGTAAATTTTGTAAGTCAACTACCCATAATACAAGAGACTGTAGGAAGAACCCTCCACATCACGCTGCATGCCTAAAAACAGGGAACAAAAGAAAGAATGAACTGCCTACAACACAGCAGGAACCTCATCATCCCCCTGTATGTGAAGACGTAGTATGCAATGGGGCCACCATTAGGTGCCTTTATGATACAGGATTGGATTTTGACTCAGTCGTGAGTTCTCACCTTGTGCACCCAGATCAATATACCACGGAAACAGTGGAGATCCAAGGAGCGACGAAGGAAGTAGCAACCATGACACTTCCCATTGCAAAGATAAATGTAAAAACTCGCTATGTGGAAGGAGTGATTAGAGCAGCAGTGATAAACGAACCAATCTACCCTCTGATACTGGGGTGTAGATATGTGTTTTTGGGAAGTCCTAAAAGACCAGTGATCATGGCAGCAGTACAGACCAGGTCACAGTCAAGGAAGGAGGAAGAAAACCCAATAAATACTCATCCAGAGGAGATGAGGAAGGCCCAGGCTGAGGATAGGTCACTAAAACCGTGTTTCAGGAAACTCACAAAAAGCCATACCCCTCCAAACAAAGGAGATTTTTATATGAAGAACAAATTAATGTATAAGAAGGCTGGAACTGGTTCAAATGGTCATGGACAGCTAGTACTTCCAACTTCATATAGGGAAAAGGTGATGGAGTTAGGACATGCTATGCCCTTCAGTGGTCATATGGGGATTAGCGCCACAGGACAACGTATAGCTTGTCATTACTTCTGGCCAGGAATAACAGAGGATATAAAGAGATATGTGAAATCCTGCCCAGAATGTCAAAGGTTAGCTCCAAAACATTGGACTGCACCTGCAACTCTAGGGAAGATGCCAATCATGGGAACCCCTTTCGAGAGAGTTGCCGTGGATATTGTTGGACCTCTCACACGAACCAAGAGGAGAAACAGTTATATTCTTACTCTGGTGGACACATGTTCTATGTGGGGAGAGGCAGTAGCCATGTCATCAATTGATTCCAAACATGTGGCAGCGGCGTTACTTACAATATTCACAAGGTTAGGTTGTCCCCACCAGATCTTGACAGATAATGGATCACAGTTCAAGGGAAGGCTAACTGAGGAAGTTTTCAGGATCTTCCAAGCCAGGCACTTTTACTGTAGTCCGTATCACCCCCAAGGGTTCGGGCAGGTGGAAAGATTTAACAGTACACTCATTTCCATCCTGAGAAAGTTGGCACATGAGAAACCTGATACACGGGATCAATACGTACCCTCGGCCCTCTTTGCTTACCGGGAAGTCCCTCATAATTCAACAGGAATGGTGCCGGCAACTTTGCTATTTGGTCGGCCAATATAAGGTCCATTGGAAGCCTTATTGAGGACATGGACTGATGAGAAGGCAGAAGAGACTGTAACCTCATCATATCAGTATGTGAACGAGCTGACCACTCGATTAAAAACTGGCTGGAAATTGGCAAATGATAACCTAAGACAAGCCAGGAAGAAACATGCTGCATATTATAATAAGAAAGCGAAGGATAGGGAGCTTGCCGTGGGAGAGAAGGTGCTTCTTCTGTTACCCGGCAGTAGCAACAAACTTCAGATAGGATGGCAAGGTCCATACACAGTTCTGGAAAGGGTATCTAGAACTAATTATAAGATAGACAAGAAGGGAAAGGAAAAAGTCTATCATGTGAACCTCCTTAAGAAATACCATGACAGGAAAACCTTGGAAGGGGCACACCTAATGACCTTGGCCATAGCTACTGAGATGAAAAACGAACCTCTCACCTCTTACGAATATCCCTTAAAACCATGCGAAACTCCTGCACAGGTAAAGATCAGTAATCATCTGACAAAAGGGCAGAGGGAGAAGATTCAAAAGGTTCTGGAAAATCATACAGACGTGTTAACGGACAGACCGGGGCACACTAACTTGTTGGAATATGATATGAAACTGCTAGACCCAACACCCATCTGTATGAGAGCCTATACTATCCCATTCGCAAAAGAGAAAGCTTTAAAAGAGGAGATAGATTATCTGTTACAAGAAGGGATTATTTCTCACAGTGAATCTCCTTATAGCTCCAGTGTGGTATTGTTGAGGAAACCCTCTGGTGAACATAGACTGTGCATAGATTACAGGAAACTGAATGCTGTCACAGAAAGTCAGGTGGATCCATTACCTGATACTAACCAACTATTTGCCAGGTTGAATAAGGCAAAATATTTCTCAAAAGTAGATCTCAGTAAGGGATATTACCAGATTCCAGTGAAGCCTGAGATTCGACCTTATCTAGCTTTTAGCACCTCGGAAGGGCACTATGAATTCAATATGTTACCGTTTGGGTTGAAAAACGCTCCGAGTGTGTTCTCTAGAATGATGAGAAAACTATTGGATCCCCTGAAAAACCCATGTATTACAAATTTCATGGATGATATCCTCATCGCTACGGAAACCTTTGAAGAACACGTTAACTCTTTGAATATGCTATTTGATAGACTCATAGAGGCAAACTTAACTGCTAGACCAACAAAATGTTGTATTGGATGCAAGGAATTGGAATTCTTGGGACATACTGTACATCAGGGTAGCATGACCCCTGACCCTAAGAACCTGGAGAAATTGCAGAGAGCACCCAGACCCCAGACTAAGAAGGATGTGAGGTCCTTCGTCTCACTTTGTGGGTTTTACCAAAAATATATTAAAAATTTTAACTCGGTGTGTGCTCCTCTGACAGATTTAACTCGTAAAGGGAAACCAGATAAAATAGAATGGTCGGCAGAATGTGAGCTGGCATACAATGAGTTAAAGCAAAAACTCACCAGTAAGCCCATATTGAAATTACCTGATTTGAGTCAGGAATTCGTGGTGAGAACGGATGCGAGTAATGTGGGATTGGGAGCCACATTATTGCAAAGGTCCTCTTCACCAGACGGAGAATTGAACCCAGTTGCGTATGCCAGCCGCAAATTAAACAGAGCAGAACAAAACTATTCAACTATAGAAAAAGAATGTTTGGCTTTAGTCTTGGCGATAAAGAAATTCCAGATCTATCTGTATGGTAGACATTTTGTGGTCCAAATCGATCATCAGCCACTGGTTTTTCTGGCCCAGGCAAAACATGGAAATGCACGTTTGTTAAGGTGGTCTCTGCTCATCCAACCTTACTCGTTTACCATTGAGTATATTCCGGGTTCGCAGAACGTTGGGGCAGATTTCTTGAGTAGGCACCCACCTGCAGAAACCCCGGATCCTCATAAAGCCTAGTTGAGTTAATTTGATCGGGATTGTAACACAGAAAATAAAGCTGCACTAGTGGTGCAGGCTTTTTAACAGGGGAGATGTGTAGTAAAGTAACTCCGTGTAACACCCCGCTCAAATTTCCCCGATTCAAAAATCTAGTAACGTAAATTCACAACCTATAAACCACTACTACTATATTTGAAAAATTGCCAAGGGCAAGGTCAAACTTACCGCTAAAAATTGGACAAAATAATTTGAATTTTCCACTATTACAGTTAAAAATCTATAAATAAATTCCATGTTTGACCTTGGTCTCAAGGCCATCGTCAAATCAAACCGCTAACATTTAAAATAAAGAATTTGAATTTTCTAACGCCAAGCGTAAAAATACTACCACCCTCACCCCCCTTTTCCCCCAAACACACACGCACACGCTCGACCCTTCCCAATATTTATGACGAAAGCCGTAAAGCTTGGCCACGAACCAACTTGTTACCTCGTTTTATAGGAGAGAGAGAAGGTGGATTACAATGGAAATCAAGCCTAACTTGTGCGTTTGAAAAGAAACTTAGATAATTTATTTCTTTATAAATAACAGGGATGTCTTGAAGGGTAGCGCTAATATTGGTTAATATATATCATAAAATTTTCCCTTATAATAAATTATCTGGCCTTAGAAAATTATTTTATTAATATTTTAGTTCAGTGAACAGAGCACTATAAATTAGAAAAAAATTACCAAGATGAAAACGGGGATAAATGGGTAAAGGAAACCTATATAGGAAGATAGAGGACAGTTGTCCTTTTAATAATCACTTTTAATATTAAAAATTGACCCATTAATAACAAAGATATTGTATAAATAAAAATTGAGACAGACGAACATACACACTTATCAACCGCTCAATTTGGTTGCGTGAGAAAAGTTAGAACTTTCTTGACACGCGTTCTGATTGGTCAAGGCATAGAGTAGCTTGGGGCAATAAAATTAACATTTCGCTTGCAACAACCGCCATTTGAAATTAAAACTATCTAAAGCTGACATCAGCGGGAGAGCCTGTGTGACCAAAGCTTTCACCGTGTGGACACTTAAAGCAGTGGTAGAACTCATTAACTGCCAAAGGCAAGCTTTTGATATGTGATATTCGTGTTTGAGGGTAAGGCACAATAAGTATTTGTATTGATTTAATTAACTTGCAGGCCACAATTTGTGTTACGATAGCCAAAATAGGAATGCAGTCTTTCGGAGTGAAAGAAAGGCATAAAATATTTGCTAGTGGCTTACAAATTTTGCGCATGCCAATGAAGTAACCCAGAAGGGATATTGGCTTTTGCAGGGCCATAAATGTTTAAATATTATGTAAAATCATGTAGAGAATGTTAGAAAGAATTTATCCACAGGTTTCAGTGCTAGGTTAAGCACACACTATCTATTGTATGAACGACAAGTCCTGTATAGGATGTTGTAAAGAGATATTAAGGGATCACAAGCTATGTATTGTACACCCCTATCTATTGTATGGAAGAGACTTCTTGGAGGAGGAAACAAGAGCTATGTACTATCACTGAAGAAGAATGTTTACACAGCAGTGGTGTTAAACAATGGAAGATACAGATTGGTGCAATGATCAGCACACATAGCTGATCAGGGTGAGTTGTCACCGTGTTTGTGTGTGGAATTAAATATTAGATGAGATCTATAGGGGAAGGCATTTTCCTCTCATTACAGGTCATATACCAGCATACCTATTGGTGGCAGGAAACCGGGTGAGGGAAGAAAGTTTGGGAGGAACGCTCAGCCGTATTGCCGCAGCTACCCCATTTCTTCAGCTCTAAAGCCAGTTGAATGCATATGAGAACCCAAGGGCCAACAGTTGTCACCAGTTTTATAAGTTAAGTCCGTTAGACCGGCACTGAGAGTGTAACATCAAATTATTCCACCACAACCATTAGCATAATAATAAATAATAAACTCACCGTGAGATGATGACGAAGACAATCTGTCCAACACATTAACAGTGATACGTACAAGCAGATAGACAGATCAGTGGGTGGAATTCTTACAGTGATCTTTATTCATAGAAACAAGATACTTGGACAGAGTTCCAGTTATTTATTTTAAATAGTGTATATAAACAAATTTATTGAGTTTCACAATCCCTGTCCAAAAGAAATTGAGGTACAGGGATATTAAATTGTAATATAATTACCTAAACTTTAACAAAAGTCTTACTCACTTTAATATTATTGAGTTACAGTTCTGTTTACATTTTATTTCGTCCTTATATTAAATACTCGTACATTACCCTAGACACATTCAGCCACACAACATCACAGAGCCTATTTTACACAGATTGAGATCTGAGAGGTGGCGGATAGGGACTCTGAGAATCATCATCATCAACAATTAGACTCAGGGAACTTACACAGCTTGACCTCACTCTGTTTACCCTTAATTAATAACACCATAAACCTCTTTTACCACAATAGTGTATCAATGTGTCTTACGTTTTTTGTGTCTGGTGTATTTGTTTGTCTGAAGCTTTTTAATCTGGTGTATCAGTGTCCCTTAAGTTTTTGTTTTATCAGGTGTATCAGTGTGTCTTAAGTTTTTTGTATCTAGTGCATCAGTGTGTCTTAAGTGTTTTGTATCTAGTGCATCAGTGTGTCTTCCGTTTTTTGTATCTATTGTGTCAGTATGTCTTAAGATTTTTGTATCTGGTGTATCAGTGTGCCTAACGTTTTTTGTATCTGGTATATGAGTGTGGCATAAGATTTTTGTATCTAGTGTATCGGTGTCATAAGTTTTTTGTAGCTGGTACATTTGTGTGTCTGAAGTTTTTTAATCTGGTGTATCAGTGTCCCTTAAGTTTTTTGTATCTGGTGCATCAGTGTGCCTTAAGATTTTTGTTTCTGGTGTATCAGTACGTCTTTAGTTTTTGTTTCTTGTGTATCAGTGTGTCTTAAGTTTTTTGTGTCTGGTGTATCAGTGTGTCTTACGTTTTTTGTGTCATGTATATCTGTGTGTCTGACGATTTTTAATGTTGTGTATCTATGTCTCTTAACTTTTTTGTATCTGGTGTATCAGTGTGTCTTAAGTTTTTAAATCTGGTGTATCAGCGTGTTATATGTTTTTATTTTCTGGTATATCAATGTGTCGGGTGTACATATCTTTTGTGTTACGACTGGCGTACTTATCGTGTGTGTTGGGTCTGGTGTGCATATCTTATGTGTTTTGTCTGGTGTGCATATCTTGTGTGTTATGCCTGGTTTACATATCTTGTGTGTTGTGTCTGGTGTGCATATCTTGTGTGTTATGCCTGGTTTACATATCTTGTGTGTTGTGTCTGCTGTACATATCTTGTGTGTTGTGTGTCTGGTGTAATATCTTTTGTTTATTGTGTTTTGTGTCTGGTATATATTTTGGGAAGATGTAAGGGAAGGCACCTTAGCTCTACGTGACTTTCAGTGTTAGAACAGACAATTAAGAAATATCACATTAGGCAAGAACAAAGCTCAATTCCTGCCAACATGTGGCAAACCAAAACAAAACGTGGATAAATTAAAAACCAGAACTAGTTAGTATTCTCGATCGAACTTGTATTTTATAGTTAGGTTTTCAGAGAATTTAGACATGCCAATTAACGACATAGTAAGTAAAGCAGCAGTATGCCCTATGAAATTCTACATGCCATGAAATTAAACGATATGAAAGGAAATTGAGAGAATTTGTAAACAAACCAGCCAATTAGTACTGATTCAAGATACGATCTGTTGAATAAACATTTTATATAAATGATCGGACTTGTCAAATCAAACTACTGTTTTGAAAAAAAAATGGTTGCAGTGTTGAAGTTATGTTGACTATGATGATCACGTTGCTTGAAATCTCTACATACATGAGAAGTCCTAAGGATCCTGGGTTTTATATGCTTTACTGGAATCATCATCTCTAGCGGTTAGCTAGTATAGAACAGAAAGACTCCACTAAAGATAGAAAGAACACGTAAGTTCCTTTTGACGCTCTTCAAAAGAGATATTTCGAAAGACATATCCCAATTCCCTCCATTATAAGCACAAGGGCTTATACCTTTACAAATTACACTGGTAGAAAATCCAAATTCTCATTTTGAGTACCAGTGACACTTGCAGAGACCTAACAATTACACATAAACCGAAGACTACCAACTTTCTTGGTACCGGTTACACAACAACCCCTCCTCTACACGGCCACATAATCAATCTTCGAGTTACCTGGCTAACGCCTACGGATCGAGTAGCCCCACACCCTTGTGCTCAAATGTCACATTTCTTCCTGCGATGCAGCCTGTTGATAACTGTTAAATTGATAGTACACTTAACCGAGTACGTTGCAGGCACTCGTAAGAAATACAAAAGCATGAAATCAGTTAACAGCAAAACAAAAGAAATGATAAGCTTACCGGGGACTCAAACCCAGGACCATCAGTATATCACTCACAGAGTTATAAGTTATCTAACAACTAGAAGAACACTTTATTTCTGGACATGCCCAGATTGTTATTACCTAACACAGTGTCCTGATTGTTATTACCTACCACAGCTGTCCTGATTGTTTTTACCTACCACAGCTGTCCTGATTGTTATTACTTAACCACAGATACCCATATTGGTATTACCTACCACAGATACCCATATTGTTATTTCCTACTCAGATACCCAGATTGTTATTACCTACCACAGCTGTCCAGATTGTTATTACCTAACCACAAATAACCATATTGTTATTACCTACCACAGATACTCAGATTATTTTTACCTACCACAGATACCCATATTGTTATTACCTACCACATATACCCAGATTGTTATTACCTACCTCAGCTGTCCTGATTTTTATTACCTACCACAGCTGTCCTGATTGTTATTACCTACCACAGCTGTCCTGATTGTTATTACCTACCACATATAACCAGATTGTTCTTACCTACCACAACTGTCCTGATTGTTATTACCTACCACAACTGTCCTGATTGTTATTACCTACCACAGCTGTCCTGATTCTTATTACCTACGACAGCTGTCCTGATTGTTATTACCTACCTGATAAGTGCAGATGTGATGAAAGGGAAATGATCTTGGGAAATACGTGTTGAGTAGAGTTAATTTTGGGTTAGAGTACTTGCTTACAGATTGGTATGGATTTGTTTAAAGATATCTCCTCTTGGTTTCGTGGAAGACAGTATGTCAGATAGCAGGTGAACTCTGGTCATAATGAACTGTTTCTGTACTGGTTTTAAGTGATGTGTGAATAGCTCTCGCGGCTAGTGTCCGCAGGGATTTTTGAGAGCAGTGTTAAGAGAACAGTAGATTCTCGTGACTGTGTGAACGGGGTGTGTTCCCGTGGGTTCAGTGTGTGCAGGGTTTTTGACTGAGGTGGTCAGCCCTAAGGTGTTTTTTGGATAATGTATGCCTGGGCAGGGCTATAGAGATTTTGTAGGCCATGATTATTATATAACTGCCGTAGACGCAGTCTTTGTGCACTGATGTGGAGTAGAGATTTTGTAGGCCATGATTATTATATAACTGCCGTAGACGCAGTCTTTGTGCACTGATGTGGAGTAGAGATTTTGTAGGCCATGATTATTATATAACTGCCGTAGACGCAGTCTTTGTGCACTGATGTGGAGTAGAGATTTTGTAGGCCATGATTATTATATAACTGCCGTAGATGCAGTATTTGTGCACTGATGTGAAGTATAGAGATTTTGTAGGCCTTGATTATTATATATCTGCCGTAGATGCAGTATTTGTGCACTGATGTGAAGTATAGAGATTTGGTAGGCCTTGATTATTATATATCTGCCGTAGATGCAGTATTTGTGCACTGATGTGAAGTATAGAGATTTTGTAGGCCTTGATTATTATATATCTGCCGTAGATGCAGTATTTGTGCACTGATGTGAAGTATAGAGATTTTGTAGGCCTTGATTATTATATATCTGCCGTAGATGCAGTATTTGTGCACTGATGTGAAGTATAGAGATTTTGTAGGCCTTGATTATTATATATCTGCCGTAGATGCAGTATTTGTGCACTGATGTGAAGTATAGAGATTTTGTAGGCCTTGATTATTATATATCTGCCGTAGATGCAGTATTTGTGCACTGATGTGAAGTATAGAGATTTTGTAGGCCTTGATTATTATATATCTGCCGTAGATGCAGTATTTGTGCACTGATGTGAAGTATAGAGATTTTGTAGGCCTTGATTATTATATATCTGCCGTAGATGCAGTATTTGTGCACTGATGTGAAGTATAGAGATTTTGTAGGCCTTGATTATTATATATCTGCCGTAGATGCAGTCTTTGTGCACTGATGTGAAGTATAGAGATTTGGTAGGCCTTGATTATTATATATCTGCCGTAGATGCAGTATTTGTGCACTGATGTGAGGAGTAGAGATTTTGTAGGCCAGGATGTGTATGGGCCGTATGTTAACTGCATTATGAAGATTCATGTTTCGATGTAACTGTATTCGTCTAGATCTACGTGATGTTATAATTGTAATAAACCATGATTAAAAAACATCAGACGTTACACCATTCCATGACTTGGTGTGTACGCTACTGTGAGTGACTGTCCCAAAACACACTCACCGTCTTCACCATAAAAACATCCACCATAATTAATTACATATAACATTTGGATTCTCCCTCACTAAAAAAAGACCGTTAATTATCACTACCACAGATACCCAGATTGTTATTACCTACCACAGATGCTCAGATTGTTATTACCTACCACAGATGTCCAGATTGTTATTACCTACCACAGCTGTCCAGATTGTTATTACCTACCACAGCTGTGTAGATTGTTATTATCTACCACAGATGTCCAGATTGTTATTACCTACCGCAGCTGTCCTGATCGCTATTACCTACCACAGCTGTCCTGATTGTTATTACCTACCACATATACCTAGATTGTTATTATCTACCTGTAAAGGTCCTTTTCCTCATTTATACTCTTGAAGTTGTAGGGGACCTTTATACATTGAACTAACCTCTGTTCTGATATGGCTGACTTAATTACAATCAGCTTCGGTCGGGCTTACAAAAATGGCCGACAAACTTCACGAAACGCGAATGACATAATCGTGGGCCAAGGTTAATTCATAAAGTTCAACTGTCAAGGTATTAGCCTGAAGTCGGGATCTTGATTTTATAAATCACATTTTATTATCGACGAACAACAGACGAGCTTGGACGTGATCAAAGACATCATCATAACAATTCATATCAGAATCTCAGGACATCATGGTTAAATGCAGGAATGTTCATGGATGATCAGGCAATATATCATGAGCTGGCTCCACATATAATTTTATAACGGCTGGCCTTTCAAGGGCAGACGTACATCTTATGGTCATGAGGTATATAAGACATCAACGAAAATTCCATCTTCAAATGGCCTCGTAAACAATATACATAGGATATTCGATCATCATAATTGAGGCGTCATAGTAAACAATGCATTTTTAAATTCCAAGTCCTGAATCCAATTGACCTCTCATCATCTGCCGTAATCCGAAGGACGGCGGAAATAATCTTGGTATATTTGTATTCACGTTTAGAAATACAGTTCTTTCAAGTGGCACGTGCTTAAAAAATAATCAGCTGGATCCACTAACCTCCTTTAACTTTGATCCATTTCAGTACACCCGAATTGGGTGTCCTGACTAGATTCCAACATAGTAAAAACGACATAAATATTTATCTTCATTTACTTCAATGAAAAACGTCTTACGGTGAGAACCACACGGCGATAGCTTCCACTTGGAAAGCGTTTCAAGTAGTAATCACTTAAAGGTTACCCAATATGGGGCTTGAACAAAACAGACCAAAGTCTGACTTCTATACCAGCCATGACATCTCTCACTGAGGTCCCTACGTCATCTACCGTTTAGCAACAAAACGCAAAATACTTATGCACACATATGTGCGCTTCCGTGTGCGATGAATTCAAATTATAAATATATTCTTAACACATATGTTGATGCGTACCCTCTTAACAGAAGTAGGACTCATGACTACTTTATTACTATTAAGGACCCAAAAAGGACGCAACACTACCACAGATGTCCAGATTGATATTACCTACCACAGCTGTCCAGATTGTTATTACCTACCACAGATGTCTAAATTGTTATTACCTACCACAGATGTCTAAATTGTTATTACCTACCACAGCTGTCCTGATTGTTATTACCTACCACAGCTGTCCTGATAATTATTACCTACCACAGCTGTCCTGATTGTTATTATCTACCACAGATGTCCAGATTGTTATTACCTACCACAGCTGTCCAGATTGTTATTACCTACCACAGCTGTCCAGATTGTTATTACCCATAACAGCTGTCCTGATTGTTATTACCTACCACATACACCTAGATTGATATTATCTACCACAGATGTCCAGATTGTTATTACCTACCACAGCTGTCCAGATTGTTATTACCTACCACAGCTATCCAGATTGTTATTACCTACCACAGCTGTCCAGATTGTTATTATCTACCACAGATGTCTAGATTGTTAATACCTTCCACAGCTGTCCTGATTGTTATTACCTACCACATATGTCTAGGTTGTTATTACATACCACAGCTGTCCTGATTGTTATTACCTACCACAGCTGTCCAGATTGTTATTATCTACAACAGATTTCCAGATTGTTATTACCTACCACAGCAGTCTAGATTGTTATTACCTACCACAGATGTCCATGTTGTTAATACCTTCCACAGCTGTCCTGATTGTTAATACCTACCACAGCTGTCCTGATTGGTATTACCTACCACAGATGTCCAGATTGTTAATACCTTCCACAGCTGTCCTGATTGTTATTACCTACCACATATGTCTAGATTGTTATTACATACCACAGCTGTCCTGATTGTTATTACCTACCACAGCTGTCCAGATTGTTATTATCTACAACAGATTTCCAGATTGTTATTACCTACCACAGCAGTCTAGATTGTTATTACCTACCACAGATGTCCATGTTGTTAATACCTTCCACAGCTGTCCTGATTGTTAATACCTACCACATATGTCTAGATTGTTATTTCCTACCACAGCTGTCCAGATTGTTATTATCTACCACAGATGTCCAGATTGTTATTACCTACCACAGTCCCAGAGTTTGTTCCAGGGGACCTTGTCAAATGTCTTTTCGAGATCTAAGAAGCAAAAAAGATCTCACTCTTATACTCAAGAGCTTTTTCGCTCAGCTGTCTGAGTGTGAAGATTAGGTCTTGAGTACTTCGATTTGCTCGGAAGCCACACTGGACCTCATCCATTTTTGGCTCAGCTAGGCGTCGGAGTCTCTGTTCTAGGATTCTAGAGTAGATTTTACCAGGGACAATGAGAAGGGATATGCCTCTATGGTTTCCACACTGTCAGTTGTCACCCTGCCATGTTGTCTTTATGATGTCCTTGAATTTCAGCCAGATCGTTTCCAGGTCCTCAGGTTGTTGTTCTGTGTTTCTCACTGCTGTAGCAATAAGCCCCTGATATCTGGTCTTCACTTCTGGCTCTCTCAGCTTGTAGGTCTTAATGCTCATTTCTCCTGTTGGTTTACTTTTCTTCTTGCGTGATGTTAGGCAGTTCCTAGGCCGAGTAACTCTTTCAGTTGTTCTTTTAATTGTTAACAAGTAGTGGTCACTTCCAATCTCTGGCCCCCTCGACACTCTAGCATCCCGTACATACTTGAATGAGCTCTTCCTATGGCTTAGTCGATCACTGACTTCTCATTCTTTGTTGGTTCATACCAAGTGTATACATATATGTGCTTATGGGGGAACTGTGTGTTTGTAATGATCAGATTCTACTCTGTGCAGAATCTATGGATTCGCTTTCCATTGTCATTAAGAGTGTTTTCTCCATATCTTCCGATAACTCCACCCCATCTAGCATGGTCATTTCCAACTCTGGCATTGAAATCTCCGAGCATGATAATTTCATCTAGGCAGTCATCCACTGTCCTTTGAAGCAGCTCGAAGAATTCCTCCTTGGCCTCTGCTCGCTTATCTTCATTTGGCCCATACACTATGACAAGGTTGACTATGGTTTCTCCTTCTTTTAGTTTTAGCACCATAATGCGTTCTGAGACAAAGTTCCATCCCTTGATTCTATCCCTTTGGTTTTTGGCCACAATACAACCCACGCCCCCTTTAGCTCTTTCAGATGTGGGGACACCACTGTAGAGCAACGTATCACCATCGAGATCCATAACTCCTTGTCCTTTTCTCTTTGTTTCTGTTAAAGCCAGATTATGATCTTTATTATGATCATTAGCGTGATGGTTGAGATGGGGAAAAGGTCACACGCCTTTGTAGGAAAAAAGATGCGTACAATCTCCATAAATCACAGTTCATAATGTTGGTTTAGAAATTATATGCTTAGTCTTCTTATGCACTTCTACATCTGTATTATTTGTTCAGCATGGTACGAGTATGACAGTCAGCGATTGAAACTTACACCGAGGTATTTCAGCTTGTCATGCCTGTCAGTTTTCTGCCCATTGATACTATTATGTTAGGGAGGTCTGCTTTTACTTTAGAGTTGTCCAAGGAGCACAACATCACAGAGCCCATGTTGTGTTTGACATTTAACCGGTTTTCTCTCACCATTTAGAAAACGCTTGTAGTGCCTGTTGTATAATTTGGGCCATTTCATGTCTGTATGAGTCAGTTCTGTAAATGAGTAAGTCATCTGTCAAAGTTCATGTTTGTCCCGGCCCTGTTGGATGAAAGGTGACTACTTTTGCTGTGTGATATTAAATAGCACCGATTATAATGGAGAACCCTGGATTAATCCTGGCCATATTGGTTGTGGCGTCCAGGTTACCAAGCGAAATGCGATGGATCGTTCCCTCAAGGAAGCTGCCATCCAAGGATTTATCCCACATTCCGTTAAACAGAATATCGAGATTGCACAGTTCACACTGGTATTGCCACAGTAGCAGAGTATTGCTTACCTTGGAATTCTTCGTACACATCGCGTGCTAGTGTACCAGCTTTACCCCTACGTGACTTTCATTGACCTGTATCTACTCATGTTGTCAGGGAGAAAGGGTCTATTTTCTAGATGTAACATTACTTGTCTGGTCACCCATTTTTTCAAGTATTTTTCCATAGACACTTTATCCGTAAAGTGATAACTGAATAGCTGCTGAGCAGTGCTGGATCGTTACCAGATTTATAAACCAGTTGCAGATAACTAGATAGTCAGTTTTCCGTTACCTCGGAATTCTGAATGCTGATGTTGAAATCCCTCACCACCTTTGTAATGTGTCATCGAGTTGTTTTATGTGGTAATGTACACGAAGCGTCCGACTGACAGAGTGGTTAGAACCCTTATCTGTTGCAACAAAGGTGCCGGGTTTGTAACACGGTGGCTTCTCGCTTTAGTGCACCCAGTTGAAAATGGGTGCCTGACAATGCTTATGAGTTTTGGAAGGAAAATTTGGCGAGAAATGGAGCTGGCCACCCCACCTCTCAAAAGCTCTAACACTTCATTCCCTACGGCAATAACTGCTTCAGGCCCACCTAACTACACATCATGACCAGGGGGTGGGGGTGTTTCTACTGGTTTTTAAAGTATACACAATGTCCTTTTTAGACATGCAGTCGAAATATATTTCGCCACTTATATTGTTTTCCAGAACACGGTCCTTAATTTCTGAACGGGCACCTTTATCATTTTAATCTGTCTGAGTAATGTCCCAACTGGGTAATGCACTATTTATTTTCCTTTTTCCGCCTTCGGACTTATTCCTGTCGACCTTAAAGTAAAGACAAGCATTTTTCTTTTTTCGTGCCAACCTATGACACGAAGGCCTCCAAGGTTGCACTTTTGGTCTCCCTTGCCAAGCTCATGAATCTACTGATGTCTACTATATAGTATAAACTACTCGTCAAAAGTCAAGGGCCACTTAGAAAAACCTTGGTTGAAACCATAAAACGTAATTGGTATCAGTCAAAACGGCATTTATTGAATACCAAATTGACATGTCACGTAAAGAACTAGAAACACACATTCAAACGCAATGAAGCTGTGAAGTGTGTCACCCACCTTTTCAAAAGTCACACAATAGATATTGGACAAATAAACATTTCAAAATCGGGTATGACCACCGTTTGCAGCAAGGTATTCAAGACAGCGTAGACGCATCGAGTCCACAAGGGTCTGAAGAGTATCCTGAGGAACAGCTTGCCATTCCTGAAGCAGAAATGCAGTCAGCTGTGCAATATCCATTGGCAAGGGGTGATTTGTTGACAATCTTCGACCAAGGACATCCCAGAGGTGCTCAATCGGAGAAAGGTCAGGTGAATGAGCTGGCCACGCCATCCTGATGATCCCATGTTGCTGAATAAACTCATTGTCACAGAGAGTTTATTAATCATAAATTGCCTATATCCTCTTCTTTTTCTTTCACCCGTATCCTCTATTTTATTATCACTCTTTACCTTTTTCCTGTATTTTTCGCATCCATTCGTTTGCGAAAAATATTTTCTTCCCCATTCTCAACTTTACCGTTTCTTTCTCATACTGGTAAACGCATTTATGACATAACGTGTCAGAGAGAGAGCGTTAAAATGCATTCTATTGCATTAGGTGTCAGTGGACGAAACTGTGAATATATTCGTCTGGCCAGACATAGGAGCAGACATATGTCTACAGCATTCCCTGCACCAGACGAAATACACTGTGAATATTCGCTTTCGCCAGACCTATAAGCGACAAAGTTGTCTGCATTTTCACCTGCCACAACGAGTTGCATCGGCTGAGCGCTTAGGTGAGGCGCGATAGCCGACATCTCCTCGGCGCAGTTTGAGACATTTGTCTGGAAATCCCAGCTGACAAGGCACCCACTGTTGGCCTGGTCAGCGTGAGGCGTGAAAACGCACGAGTGTCAGTTCATGGTAGTCTTCTAGTTGATGTAAGGTGTTTTAGACGGAAAGGGGAGATTATTTCGTTTGGCGAAATAAAGTTGGGACCCCTTTGTCTGGTAATAGATATAACCAGAATGGTAAACTTTATTTTCATTCAGTCCTCAAAATTCGCAGTAGACAAGTTGTGCGTGAATAGAATAAGCTGTATAGCGAAGCCCTAGTTTGTTCAGAAATGTACCGAACTCTAGACTTCAAATAAATATATCAGCGTATAATTCTAAAGTGTGCGATTACCTGTAGTTCTGTGTGTTGAGGTATATACTATAATAATTATATAATATTTTGTGAAGTGTTTAAAGTGATAATCGCTTATTTCATATTTCACTAGTTAGATTTGGTGCAGAGTGCTTAATTATATAGTCTGTATTATTTTCTAGTGACGTGTTTCAGTGGAAAGCAGAATAAATTATAATTTCTAGCTTAAACAACAATGTAGCTATAATGAATTTAATTTAACTGCTGAGACATACCTAATAAATGCTTATACTGGGCCTTTGAGCCAGTGCATATTTCTACACTAACTCTAATGTACATGCTGCCTTGTGGCGAGAAAAATTACAGAAATCTAAAACATTAACTTTCCGACATTGTTGACAAGTGTGTGGTGAACCAAGATTATTTGTTGAGAGAAGTTGTCCACCGGTCATCTTCCTAATTAAGGGAAACCTCGTGTTCTGACATTGTGTGCTCGTTTAAGCCTAATTCTTACCTCGTGAGTCAAGTGACACTAACTTTAGTCTGAAATAACTATCGCATGAAGCAGACGCTCCCCAGATCCATTTTGATGAAACCAACAAACAAATCTGCAGAGCTGTGATCCGTTTCATTAAACGACAGTAACAGATAAAAAGTGTGTGAGTGTCCCAAAGTTTGCGCCAGACGGCGAACCACAGCACGATTGTAAGTATATCAGGGCCCTGATGAAAGAACCGAGTGAAAGTAGACCGAAGGATGTTCTTTGTCTGAGTCACCCACGTTGTAACTTCCTTTATACAAGTTATTGCTAACAATATTTACCCTTAGAATAAAGCAGAGTATCAAGTCTGTCCATACCTTAAAAGGGGGAAACCATAGACTCAATCATATGCATCTGTAACTCCTTGGGGTTATCACTTTTCTTCTAACGGGACAGTGAGCTATATATCCAGGGGAGGACCATACAAACGGGTCTATCACTATTGTAGCATTCCTTGATTCTTATGACTATTTGTATATGCTTTTGATGTATTTTATATGTTGTGATGTAAGTTTACTATGATAATTAAACTATACCTACATTTATTTCAGTGTGGTGATCAGTTCGTTCCCATAATATCTATATAATCATTGTTATAGTTTTTCCCACGTCTGTGTGTCTAACTGTCGTCACTTGTATGTGCGGGCACGTGAGTGGATAGATATATATTAATATATATATTTTTTATAGACTGTCTGACTCCTTTGGACCTGTTGTAGAAGATAGGCGGAAAGAGAGAGAGATTCTCGATTTCCGGGATAGCCTCTATAAACTTCTACCATCTCACTCGTGGAACTCTATTTCTATTATCACATCTCACTGTGGCTATCACTCATTCTAACCTATTCAGAAGGGACCAACCCAAGTCTTAATTTCCCTATCAAAAATCTACGACACTCATTCCCCACACGAGCTCGATGGGGTCGAGCGTTATCATCTTGGAGGATGGCATTACCACCTATGTCCTCCAGAGCAAGCTGAACAATTGGTCTCAAGATTTCGTTCTGGTACCTTGGGCCGGTCAAGTTGCCTTGGATGATGTAGAGTGGGGTCCTGCCGTGACTGTAGAAGCCTCCCCAGGCCATGACAGAACCCCTACCATAACGATCCACCTCTCGAATTGTGTCATCAGTAAATCGCTCTCCTGGTCGTCTCCAAACTCGAATCTTGCCATCATTGAATGACACAGTGAAGCGAGATTCATCAGTGAAGAGAACTTGACTCCATTGTTGCCTTGTCCATCGGATGTGCTCGCGATACCAAGCAACACGGGCTCTGCGATGAGCAGGAGTAAGAGGGATTCTGACTGCAGGACGTCGAGCAGCCAGTCCAAATTCATGTAAACGTCTGCGAATGGTGCTTTGACTGACATTAATGTTTACAGTTTGTCTCAGCTGACATCTTAGAGTGTAACAAGTCACTGTTCGATGGCGCAGGGCTGACAACAAGAGGTACCGGTCATCATGTCTATTGGTGCATCTAGGGCGACCTGGCCGGTGGCGATCCTCCACATTTCCTGTGGCCTGAAATCTCTCCAAAATTCTTTGGATGGTAGAGTGTGACACTGCAAGCCGTCTAGCAACCTCACGGACAGATAAACCACTTTCAACCCACGCTATAGCCCTCATTCTTTGTAAGGTGTCAAGACTTCTTCTCGGTGGCATGGTTTTTGCA
This sequence comes from Oreohelix idahoensis, assembly GCA_024509875.1. Lineage (NCBI taxonomy): Eukaryota > Metazoa > Mollusca > Gastropoda > Stylommatophora > Oreohelicidae > Oreohelix > Oreohelix idahoensis. The sequence goes on from JAMPIV010009922.1 coordinate 93,918, forward strand.
AGTGATGAAACTACCCTAAGTCTGCTGATTGTAAAACAAATTAAGAGTGAACTCTGTTCACGAAAAGTCGCCATTGCACGTGGAATGTCAATCAGCACGATTATTTCACCTGTTTGGTTCTACGGAAATGTGAAAAAACAGATTAAAAATGTGAATTTATGGTCAGCAAACCAAATTGCACGTGATCACTATGGTTGTCGGTGAGTTGTTTTTATGCTTAACGTGCATAGAGGACTGTCAGAGGAAGATATTGCACCCATTTTTACTAAAAACTTCCTTCATTTAACCATTCTATGCGCTTATATAAAAGGGTATTAAAAATAATAGGGTGGCCCTTGACTTTTGACGAGTAGTATATTTCTCTAAGTCGTCTTCGTTGTGTTACTTTGTTGGGGCATAAGTTTGTATATGAGAGCTCTAGATCCTTTCTATTTACTAGCAGCATTGAATGCAGACTTCTTATGAGAAGTGAAAACTACAAGGCATCGTTATTCATTTTGGTAAGCCATAAAGTTTTACTGAAGATTAATTCATCTATAGATTAAGGCTTTCGACCTCGCAGATCTTTTGTGTAAATCGGTGGAGCTGTTTTGTGTAAATCGGTGGAGCTTTTTTTGGGTAAATCGGTGGAGCTATTTTGTGTAAATCGATGGAGCTGTTTTGTGTAAATCGATGGAGCTGTTTTGTGTAAATCGATGGAGCTGTTTTGTGTGGCGTGTCTCCCGACAAAGAGTAAAAACCCCAAGGACACGTGTAGAGTTAAACCTTTTCATTTATCATTGTTTATGGTTATGGAATATCCCTACTGTCAATTGCCGGAAAGATCCTTGCGCGTGTACTACTCAACCGCTTAAATGAACACCTTGAACAGGACCATCACCTCTCAGAAAGTCCGTGCGGATTCAGATGAACGATCGACATGATCTTTGCTGCTCGCCAACTCCAAGAAAAATGTCAGGAGCAAAATCGCGACCTATACACTACGTTTATTGACCTGACCAAGGCATTCGATACAGTGAGCAGAGGTGGACTATGGAAAATCCTGTCAAAATTTGGCTGTCCTGATAAATTTATCACCCTGGTCAAACCGCTCCACGAAGGTCTGCGAGCCTGCGTCTTGGACAATGGCGAAGCCTCTAAAATGTTTGAGGTTACAAATGGCGTGACACAGCGTTGTGTTCTTGCCCCGACACTGTTCAGCATGATGTTTTGAGCCGTGTTGACTGATGCCGTCAACGGAAGCGAGTTCGATATACCAATCAAGTACCGAACAGATGGTTGTTAGTGTAGAAATTCGTTACAGGCTGTTCTGTTGGTGTATGTGTGGGAGTTGTATGAAAGATAGTGCTATTGTCTGGCACAGCTGACAATGTTGACGTCAGCAAGGTCGGGCTTACTATTAGTGGCCGACAGGTGTGTAAATATAATGGGCGAATGTTATGAGTTCTTTAGGTTTGTAAATATCTGATGTAGACCCACAACAACAGTAACATTGGATCAGGAAATAGACCAACTAGTTTTCAACTTATACTCAGTTTATTTACGACAGATATATAAATAAAAAGTAAAAAATAATATGGTAAGAAATCAGTTTTACAAGTAAACGGTACACATGAAACAAGGGACGTTTCGGGTTTTACCCTTCGTCAGCCACAGTAAAGAACAGGTGACAAGGACAATAACTACATATAGGCGCTACAAAAATCAACGATGATGAGGAAATCGCCAAATTAGCGATACAAGCAGATGAAATGGCGGTGATGAGTGAAACGATAACAGTAAAAACGCAAGAAAATCGTAAAACCAGAAAGACATGTCGAAACAGGAAAGTAAATAATCGACGAAGCGAAGACAGAAATGAACAACACTATTAAAACAAGTAAAAAATCACTTAGCTGGATCCCAGAAAGAAACATTCAAGATGACTGAAAAAATGAGGCGTCATGCGGAAGTGACGTATGAGCTAGTGACGGCTGAGAAAAGATAATTGAGGAAACGAAACGAACCAAAGCAAAAACAAGGATAGAAAGGAAAATGACGACAGAAGAAATAAAGTATGAAACAGATACAGAAGCCACCAGAATTATGCAAAATGATGCTGGATATTCAAGCCAGCAGGAGATAAAACGCCCATTTGAAAAAATGAGACGATTCTCCAACGAGAAGCGAGTTCGGTCGTCACCGGCACATGACAGGAGGGCAGTGACATGAATGTCAGAGTTACCTGAATGGTCAGGGCTATTGAAGTGAAGGGCCACCGTTAAATGTTTGTCATGATAGATGTCATTTAAGTGCTCACGAAACCTGTCTGCCAGACGTCTGCCAGTTTCACCAATATAGGTCATGTCACATCATTTTTTACGACAGTAACGTTGACATCATGGATAACAGATCACAGCAAATCACAAGTTATCATAGTAAGTAAATCCATAGATAAATTGAGTGCAACACCAGCAACTCATCATAAATCGACATAGCATACAATCCGTCAGAAAGTTGAGTGCATCACCAGCAACCCATCATAAATGGTAATAATATATAATCCGTCAGAAAGTTGAGTGCATCACCAGCAACTCATCATAAATGGTAATAATATATATATATATATATAATCCGTCAGAAATTGGTTGCATACCCAGCAACTCATCATACATGGTAAGAGTAAATGTAATCCATCAGAAATTGGTTGCATACACAGCAACTCATCATACATTGCATTAACCAATATCCTCCATAGGAATATGAATCATATCAAATCTCTCTCATCCAAAAACACTCTGGGCACACTAGCGAGACTATAAAAACCGTCTCGAAGCTCTGCCAGATACCTAATGACCGAGATTATTCGTTCTCAATGCAACTCAGTACATCTTCTCTCAAGCGCGAACTAACAGCTTGAGATGTGAGCTCAGCTCGCTCGTATCTCTCCCCAAACTACTCAGAACATTTTAACACTTTCTTTATTTTTAAAAACTAACACATACTCAGTTGAGCTATGTTCAAGCAACCAAATAAAAAATCATCTCATAACTTTAAACGTGCTTACTAGCATGTCTATAAAAAATCAGACCCGTACATAAAAATCCCTAACACTTAACTCCCACTCGAAAACATGACTTAACATGGTAAACTTATCAACCCCCGAAGATTTCAATCCAAAACCAAGGTGCTAACTGGTATGATCCGCGAATTCCTGTTTGCCGACGATTGCGCTCTGAAAAGAGCTCCGATCAGAAAATGCAGAAAGGTATGGACCGTTTCTCTGCTGCTTGCAACAGCTTCAGGCTAACCATCAATGTCAAGAAAACTGAGGTTATGTACCGACCAGCCCCTGGTAAACTGTACAAGGAGCCAACGATTACAGAGACTGGTGACTGTGGATACGTTCACGTACCTGGGAAGCACGCTGTCAAGACTAGCCAACATTGACGACGAGGTGGCTAACAGAATAACAAAGGCCAGTATTGCGTTTTGAAGACTGCGATCCTCAGTGTGGAAACGTAGAGGTATTAGCGTCAAGACCAAACTGAAGATGTACCGTGCCGGCGTCCTCCCCACCCTCCTCAACGCCAGTGAGAGTTGGACCAATTATGCTAGACATGCTCGAAAATTAAATCACTTTCATAAAACTGTCTGCGTCGCGTACTAAACATTTGATCGCAGAATAAGATCCCAGATACCGAGGTTCTATCAAGGGCAAATATGCCCAGTGTCTATACACTGATTCAGAAAGCGCAGTTACGATGGACCGGACATCTGGTTCGTATGTCACATGAACGCATCCCAAAGAGGCTGCTGCATGGCGAGATGAGGGAGGGAAAGCGTATATGAGGACGACCAAAAGAAGCGCTTCAAAGACAGTCTGAGGGAGTCACTGAATAGCTGCCAGATTAATACAACCACCTTGGAGCAACTAGCACAGGAATGCACAGCCTGGAGAGGCGCAATCAAAATGGGTGTTGCAGTCAGCGAGGCCAATCATGTGAGGGAAACCCAGAAAAAACGTACAGCCCGAAAGTAAAGCCTGTAATGTCTTCGGGCCTTGTATGTCGGTCATGCAACATAACTTTTCTTGCGCTCATTGGCTTGATGAGCCATATGCGCACTCAGTTAACTAACTTCATAGAAGGAACTGTATTACGAGAGATGTCTATGTATATATATACAATTTGTGTGAGCTTCCGTTACAAACGAGGGTCCAGGAGATTTTTTTTTTAAAAACATCTGCCAGCAGCATCCAACGAAAACATGTTTGTTTACGTTTCTTCGGCCTAACTCTGAAGGTTAATCTTTGCCAAGCCGACACGCAAGGCATAATCGATTGTAGGGGACGAGAACGCTGTGTCGTCAAAGATTACTGTGCCGCCAGAAAACGAGAGACAGGGGTAGGTGAGATGTAATTTGTTGAAGGGAATGAACGGTGTATTTGTAATTTGCGAAGGAGAGCGGGCAGGATTTAACTCGCTTATCTGTCATAAGTTTATCCTTTATTGTCCACGGCTGTTTGTGCCCTATACCAGAGCGCTCTTTTAGTTTCGGTGACCGGAATTCTGACACCGGGTATAAAATTTTCGTGTACACCGTAAAAGACTATTTAAGTTTTTGGCGGGGAAAATCAGCTGATGTGTGTGTAAAACCGGTAAAATATAAATCATTACACACTCGTTCTGGATAAACACAGCGCTAAAATTCTTTTGTGTACTATAACTTTGTTCTCTGCTCTATTTTTGATTGCATTTTTATTTGTTTGAAATTAGTTTTGACGGAGTTACAGACTTTTGAAAACAGCGTCATCATTTGAGGAAATTCATAAAATAAGTAATCTTTTTATTAATTTAATATCTAAAAATCGGCCCATTCGTTTGAGTTTATAATTATAAAGACTTCTCGAAGGGAAGCTAAAGATTATTTCCACATACTTTTTTTTTTTTGGTTTCATATCTTGAGAATGTGTGGTAGTCAGTTTTGTGAGTTTGGCATTACAAGAACAAGCATATTGTCACCAGATTTTATAGCATTTAAATTACTGTAAACGCATTCCTGATACTCACAAATCTTAAATAAGGTTGTAACAAAATAACTTTGTAAAGCACCATCTGTTTTTGCATTTTCATTCATTTATAATGATATTTAGCTACGTATATAAGCGTCAGAAAACATGTAAATCTATAGATAGATTACTTCTACATACTTTGTTCTATCTTTCAAGTCTTGTTAATCTAAAATTGAATTTTTCAGGTAGGTATTGAACTTTGTGAGGATAAGGAGGAGACAGATAATTTTAAAGTTAGACTTGAAAATGCACAAGATGCGCTGGCCAAACTTCAGTTTCAAGATCTGTGTACTAGGTCTGGTCCAGTTTGCTCACACATGGACAAGGTACTAGCCAAACACAAAATCATACTTCTTCTTCTTCGATCCTTAACCACCGACCGTCAAAGCAGTCAGTGGCCATCACACCTAGTGGCGTCTTGTAGGGCAACAACAAATTGATTCCACTTTGCACGGTCGGTGGCCATCCTTCGTACAGTGCCCCAACTCTGGTTCATTCCTTGCATCTCAGCCTCCACAGTCCTCCGCCAAGTTGTTTTTGGTCGGCCCCTCTTTCGCTTTCCTTCAGGGGTCCAAAGCATAGCTGTTCTTGTGATGGCATCGGGGTCTATACAAAATCATACAACAGGCTTATAATAGCAGAGCATTTATAGGGAATCACTGCCACAGATATCTCACACAAAAAGTTTATAAAGATCTTACAAGAGCAATCATTACACAAACACTGAAAATTACAGACAAACAAGATATAACTAACATAGCTTTTATTGCCCAAGAACAATTCAACTCACTGAAAGAAGCATTTGAGAAAGTACACAACAAAATATCACACAGTAAACCAATTAGTAAAGAATCAATAACAGCATCGATAGAGACTTATATGTCTTTGTTCAGAAAGATATTCCCTAGTAAGACAATTCATAAACAGCACATATTAGAAAAACATTGCGCAGACTGGATCAGAACTCATGATGTATGATTGAGATAATTGTTAGCTCTCGTGTTCTGGGGACAATTGGGTGTGTTATTTTAAGGTTATAAATGCGGACATGCAATTTAAACTTTCAATAATTAATGTTTGACGCATGAAACCAAAACAAAACTTTGATATCCATTTTCTGCAGGTTTTCTACTTTTGATTTCTGTAATTTGTTATGCATGTTGATTGTGACCGTTTTAGTGTAAATTGAATTAGAAACAAACCATAACAAAATGTAAAAAAAAAAAACGTAAATTTTACACTATTTCAGACTATTATATCTTCTGTTCTAATTGTGATAAAATGTTTGTTCTTGTTCTAAAATTTACTCTAACATTTCTAGTCTAGCTTTACGCAAAATTAAAGCCGGTATTTATAATAATAAAGTAGCATAAAAGCAATTCAAACATGTTTTGGGGACAATTGGGTGTGTTATTTTAAGGTAATAAATGTGGACTTGCAATTTAAACTTTCAATAATTAATGTTTGACGCAAAAAGTAGCCTAAAAGCATTAATTAAGCCCTATCAAAAGTAAACATCGCCACATGTTTTTCCCATTAGGAAGCTGACCACGTGACCTATGTCAAGTGGGCTATAAATAGCGCGGTCGGGGAAAAAGGGGAAATAACTAAAAGATCGCTCGCAAACAGCCGTGCTTTATACATACACAAGTAAACTATACTACATAACAACGAAATGGAACATACTGTTTTGCATCATATGAATTGGGCCAGTGCACTGTGCAGAGCCTGTGGCAAGAGAGCATTAACTTCCAAAACAACACGTTCAATTCAGAAAGCGCTGAACTGTTCTAAATTACGTTAATGATCTGTTCTTTTCGTTTGGAATTAACGTATCAGATGATAAACCCACACAGCATTCGACTATATTTTGTAAGAAGTGTTACTTACGAATACAAAATTCAAAAAGGAGGCATAATGAGAAGTGTCTTGAAACAGCCAAGTTACTATCGGAAAACAGTCAGCACATCTGGAAAGACTAAAACCATAATTTAACTATAAGTGAATGTCAACTGTGCAATTGTGTTGCAAAGACATCTTTTGGTGTTTTAAAAAACAAAAAGCTGCTCTATCCCCTGTAATGTTCTTTCTGACCCCTCCATGTCTAGTCAGTCATTTAGCTGTAGTCAGGATAGCTCTGTACAGTAGGAGGTTGATGTGCCTGCCCACATTAGTGATGATATTGTTAAACTGGAGGTTGATGTGCCAGCTCACATTAAAGGCGATTCCATTATTCATTTGGAGGTGGATAACACTACTCACCCTAGCATGCCAGTTTTTGTTGCCACATCTACACCTACCAAGTCAGTTATACATACGACAAGTACATCCACCTCGCCTGTCTTCAAAAGCGACATCACAGTACAACAGTTACTTGCTAAGCCACCTTCACAACCACTAACACAAAAGGAAGAACCCCTATTCACATCCATTGTTAGAAAAAAAAACTAGAAACAGCAAAAAGTAATATCATAAAATGCAAAACCAGAGGACAGCCTATTGTACTACAAAAACTAATTAAACATAGAAGAGAAACATCAGTCACCAGAACGCCAACAAACGTAAGCGATCTCAATTGCTTCACACTGTTAGAAAACATATTGCTGGAACATCAACTGATTCATTAGACCTGCAGCAGGCACATGAACTACAACGCTGTTCAGAAACGTCACGTCAGGAAATTTGCAGGAAAGCAGGCATTGAAAGTAGAGTTAGAATATCCAAAGAATTAGCAATAGCCATGAAGGAAACAGTAGGTCTTACGTGGGCACAGGAGAGAAAACAGAGAAGATTGAAAATTGAAAGACGCGCCAGAGGTATTAAAAATATAACTTCACAATTAAAATTTATAATGGAAACTCATTTGTTACAAATTTCCCCATCTGTGAATGTACAGATTCATCCTATTAAAAAAAAGGAAGTGTGAATGATAACTGAGCGAAATTTTGGGGCTAGAACAAATTATGGCAGTTGTTGCTTGAGATTGACAGAATTAACAGAGTGTGGAAATCATTTAATAGATGTATTTTTTAAATACACCTATTTATCTATTAAATTGAACATTTCGTTTTACTCATGACCATACTTATTTTTACATGACCATCGTGATGTATGATTGAGATAATTGTTAGCTCTCGTGTTTTTGGGGACAATTGGGTGTGTTATTTTAAGGTAATAAATGTGGACTTGCAATTTAATGTTTCAATAATTAATGTTTGACGCATGAAACCAAAACAAAACTTTGATATCCATTTTCTGCAGGTTTTCTACTTTTGATTTCTGTAATTTGTTATGCATGTTGATTGTGACCGATTTAGTGAAAATTGCATTGTAAACAAACCATAACAAAATATAAAAAAAAACGTAAATTTTACACTATTTCAGACTATTATATCTTCTGTTCTAATCGTGATAAAATGTTTGTTCTTGTTCTAAAATTTACTCTAACATTTCTAGTCTAGCGTTACGCAAAATTAAAGCCGGTATTTATAATAATAAAGTAGCCTAAAAACATTAATTAAGCCCTATCAAAAGTAAAATCCGCCACCTTTTTTTCCAGTTAGGAAGTTACCACGTGACCTCTGACACGATAGCTATAAATAGCGCGGTCGGGGGAACAAGGGGAAATAACTAAAAGATCGCTGGCAAACAGCCGTGTGTCATGTCGTAAATGTTTTCACCCGTGTGTTACCGGGGCCCGAAAGGGGAGCAAAGAATAGTAACACTGTTCCCTTCCATGCATGTCGCAGAAAGCGACTAAGGAGGGTTGGGCATGGGGCTGGTTACCCCATCTGTAAAAAAATTAAACCAAAAAAAACTTCAACAAACATGGACAAGTCAAATAAGGAAAATAAAACACAGCCATCCAAGACAGGGGAAGGTCCTCTCGCAGGGAGGCTGTTGAAGTAACTGCTATGGCAGTTTTCCCCAGTGAATCTCTGTGCGTCGGGATGACGACAGAATTCCTTGTGATGTTCTGAGGATTCATTTGCCAGGTAATACCGACCTTTATGCATTATTACGCTTTTCGGTGGCAGAACATGTAAAGGATTACCTAGGGTGAACAGCAGCTCACTGATCCGCCATTTCAGAACTTATATATTTGTGCTCGAGGTAGCCATCCAAGACTGTTAGTCTTATATTGTCCAGAAATCCAGTGACGAAGATATATTGTGGGAGCCGCAGATTGGCGGAATTCATATCTACAATAAGTATTACTGCAGGGTTGATGATAACCTATTTAACAGAAGTACACGGCCGACGTCAGAACGAGGCCTGTGCTTTCGGCTATTATACTACAGCCTGATATGTGCAATTGGCAGGGAGTGCCAAGTTGCACCTATGTGTCATAGTAACTAAGGCATCTGACGCGTTTAGTCAGAGACGCCAAGGGCGACGCTACGAACTGTCATTATTGAAGAACTTTGCTATTGATCATGCACGTCTATTCTGATGTTTACCTTTTTGAATGCCAAATGTATACCTATCGATGTCAGGTCAGCATGACCTTGTTACACTGACTGTTCCTGTTGATACTATGTGTGTTCCCGTCAATAAATGTCTTGAAACATGCCTGCAGTGTCAAAGCATCCTTGATTACTGCATGTGAGAGTATGGGTTGCAGGATCTACATCTATACGAGCCTAAACACATTCGCGCCTTCATTCGCACCCACACTCAATTCATCATACGCTCGCACTACACATCGAACAACATGTATACTGTCTTGGGCCAGTGATCACATCAACAAGAAGAAAAAGACAGTTACATTTCTGGTGGACCAGTTACGTGGGCTCTTATGATACATTTCTTGTCGCCAATGTGGCCTAGAAACTTACATTTCTGATGGACCAGATCTGTGGGTTTAAAAAGAACAGAGCGAGCATTTGACATTATTGTTGACATTTATGGATCCAGAAATTTACATTCCTGGTTGGCTGTTACATGTATGATGTCTCCAGTTTTGTCGAGAAAGTTACAAGAAGGACAAGTACACACAGCGCTAATTCTAAACTTGCAAGTTTTGGCTACAACAGGACAGAAATAGGTCATCAACGGTTGACCCAAATAAACAGTACGAGCATTTATATTATAATGCTACATAAAGCATAACAAGACATGTACTGAAGTTAACTACTAGGCATTTGCTACGTGGACCATAACTGCATAGAAGGCGGGTTCCTATTGTAAACAGTACTGCTGGTTGTTACACGTTTCATTCAACAACAGACTTTTCTAGGTCAGAGCATTCAAGCTACATTGTTGGAGGTCAAGTGTCTGTAAACAGTACGTGGAAATAGTAAACATTCAATGTGCAAGCCCTAATTTGGGAAGGTCATAGTAACTTTGGTTCGTGAATACCACTTTATGTTACAGTGGATTTGACGTTCAGTGTGCGTTTGACATTTCGTTTCTGTGTTCGCAAGGAGCAAGGAATTTATTTTAGTTTCAGCTGTGACTGAACTTGTTCTGCAACACATTGAAATTGATTGCTATATTATGTTACTTCTACTGTTTTTGGTGTATTTTTCTGCGGGTTTTTTCGGTTGGTGGGTCTTACGGTAAATATGCCACTTGATCGAGGCTTACTGTAAGCGTTCTGTAGGTGCAAATTTTCTTAATTTGGAAATTTGCTAGTGACAATTGGTCGCTATTGATGTTAGCTGTGATGTAATTGTACTTAACGTTGTTTTTGTAATATTTTGTCTGCTTTTCAGTTTTGATTGTCGATTTGTTTTGTTTGTATTCTGTAGGTCTCTCCTTTCTTGTGTATTTCTCTACACATTTTTGGTTAAAACAGTGTTGCCATTTGTATTGTTTTGTATTTTTGTCTTTGTATTTTTTTTTTGGTTGTACTACATTACTGTCATGCACAGTCTACATACACATACTTGGTCATGTTTTGATATTATTGATAAGGTAGACTCTTCATATAGAGTTTGTTAAATAATATTATATAAGATATTTATTGTTATCTACAAAGATTGAGACAAGGTGAAATACATATTCAAGTTCTTTATAAAAAAGACTTGTGCCCATAGTGAGTGGGATATAAGGGAATTTTTTTTCCACAGGTACTCAGGTGATTTTTTGGGTACATTATAAACAAGAGGAACATACAAAGTCTTTGTCTAAGACTAAGACAGTAAAATAAAGTGAAGTGAGTATACAAGTCTAGCATTTCAGACTTGTCTCCCATTGAAGTGGGATAAGGTAATTTATTTAATTTTTTTTTTCAGGTTTCTGATCTCATTAGACAAGATGTCTACATTGGACTACTTTATTACACAAGGGAGAGCCCTTGATAAGACTGGTCAACAGTTGGAACAATGGGCTGTTGCTCAGTATGACAAAGCATTAGCTGCAGAAGAAAAAAAAGCTCAGGCTGAAGAGAAAAGATTAGAAAGAGAAGCTAATATTGCTGCTGAACAAAAGAAATTGCAGATGCAGGTGGAGGAAAGGAGATTTGAAGCTGAACAAAAGAGATTAGACAAAGAAGCTGAACAAAAGAGATTAGACAAAGAAGCTGAACAAAAGAGATTAGACAAAGAAGCTGAACAAAAAGAGATTAGACAAAGAAGCTGAACAAAAGAGATTAGACAAAGAGCTGCTGCAGAGGAGAGGAAAGCTCAAGCTGCTGCAGAGGAGAGGAAAGCTCAAGCTGCTGCAGAGGAGAGGAAAGCTCAAGCTGCTACAGAGGAGAGGAAAGCTCAAGCCGAGGCTGAAATTAGGAAAATGGAACACGAGGAAAGACTCGCAACTTTGGAGTTAGAGAAATTGAAATTGGCGAGTACGGGTGCTCAGCAAACAACTTCGAGTACGACAAGGGAGTTTGTTAGTAGGATTAAATTGCCTCATTTCAATCCTTTAAAGGATGACGTAGCAGATTATCTAGATAGATTCCAATTTTTGTGCGATACGCATAACATAAAAAAGGAAAAATATGTTGAACAACTGATGCCATTTTTTACAGGTGACACAGTGACTACTCTTATGACAATAGACGAACATGAGAGGACTAATTATGATGTTGTCAGGGCAGCATTACTAAAAAAAATATCAACTAAAACAAGAAGACTATCGTCTTCGTTTTAGGACAATGTTGCCAGAAAATGGAGTAGATTTCTCTGATTTTGTTACAAAGATACGTCGTACATTTACACGATGGGTTGAGTTGTCTCAGATTGAGAAAACATATGAAGGTCTAATGGACTTATTATTGCGAGATAAGGTTTTGTCATCTGTTAATGATTCTTTTCTTGCATTCCTTCATGAGCGTAAGCCTAAAAACTTAAAAGAAATGGAGGAATACTGTTGTCAGTATGCCACAGCACATCCCCATGCTACAGTTAGCAATTCTAAAGTGAAAGAAGGGTTGCCAGCTGCTTCGGCAACACCATATGGCCCTAATTTCAAAAAAAAATTTCAGGGTGCTCAACAAAATTGGAATAGGGGAAGTAATCAAAATTACACTCAGAAGCGGAGTAATCCAACACATGATGGTTCTTCGTCTATGCAGTGGAGACAAGATGGTAGTTCTCGTAATTTTAGTGGTAATAATTTGAGACACTTTCGCAAAGGCTATCCAAATAATAACTATTCAAATTTTCGAGGTAATCATTCTCGACGTCAAGATTATGACGATGGTGAATTTAGAAACCGGGATTCAAACCGGAATGATGATTACAATAGGCAATATGATAACAATTACAGGGGAAATGATAGTCGAAATAATTACAGGGGGAAATGATAGTCGAAATAATTACAGGGGAAATGATAATCGAGGTAGACCTAGGTTTAACAAGAAAAGACCTTACCAACAGGCAAACTCTGCACAACAAGAGTTTGATGGAGCCTGTAATACAGCAAATGATAGTGGTAACTCTAGGGCTATCACTGGTTGTGCTTTCGATTTTGGGAGAGCAACTGAATGCCCCCAATGCTTAACATTGTTTGACTCATCAACTGTATCTACGCTAAGTTGTGGTCACCCTCTTCCTGCTCTACCTGCTACAGTTGCGCATGATGGGAGAGGATCTCTCATCTTAGATAAAGGTCTAATAAATGATAGGCTAGTCTCAGTACTTTTCGATTCGGGATGTACTACCGTCGGGGTTAAGGAGTCTCTGATAGATCCTTGCTGTGCCACTGGAAAAACAATCAAATGTGTTACATTTGGTGGTACTATGGAAAGTTATCCTACTGCTATTATTAGGATTGACACTCCTTTCTTCACAGGAGATGTCCATGCATGTCTTCTTCCTAATCCTATTGCGGATCTTATAATCGGTCGTATTCATGGGGTTAAGGAATGCACCCCGCAACAAATTTCTAGTTGAGAAGAAAGAAACATTCAAACGGTCAATGCAGTGGTGACAAGAGCTCAAGCTCTTAATCCCCCAACTTCATCTGATAATAGTAATGAAGTTGATAGCCAAGACGAGCACTTGGTGATTTCCCATGACTCGTTTGTTAAACGTCAAGAAGAGGATCCTTCTTTGAAGAAATACTTCCTTCTTGCAAAGAAAGGGGATCCCAATCAAAATACGAATCACAAATCGTATATTACTATGAAGAATGGTATATTGGTACGAATGGTACAACACTCGGACAAGTCTATGCATTCGCAAATTCTTGTGCCTAAGTGTATGAGAGCCTTAATTCTTCGGCATGCACACGATTCTCAGTGTGCTGGACACATGGGTTTTTCCAGAACTAAAACTAGAGTCCTTGCGTCATTCTTTTGGCCATTCGTGAATAAAGACATCCGAATTTATTGCCGATCTTGCAAAATTTGTCAAGAGGTCAAGTCTAGGGGTCCGAGACATGCTGCTCCTATTCAGGCTGCAGATATTCCGATTCGGCCGTATCAGAAAATGGCTATAGACATCATTGGTCCGTTCAAAATTAAGTCAGCCAGAGGACACCAATTTATCCTCACTTGCGTGGACATGTGCACGCGTTGGCCAGAGGCTATTCCTCTGAAGAGCATATCAACTGTCGATATCGCTGATGCTCTTTGGCTCGTATTTTCTCGTCTGGGATTCCCCGGAGAAATACTGTCGGATCACGGCACTCAGTTAATTTCGGACGTTATGTCTCAGGTAATGGCTACGCTAGACATTAAAAGGTCTCTCAGTAGTATTTATCATCCAATGTCCAATGGATTGGTAGAACGTCTTAACAGGACACTAAAGAACTTACTTGGCAAGATAACGGAGGATCATCCTGAAGATTGGGACAGGGTTTTACCTGCAGTCCTCTTTGCCTATAGAGAGGTTCCCAACGAGCATACAGGGTTTTCTCCTTTCGAACTTGTCTTTGGCGCGCAACCGCGCGGGCCAATGTCCTTGTTACACGATTTGATAACTTCCGATAATATTGACGATGATACACAATCGTCATATGAATATGTTATAGCTCTTAGAGAAAAGATTATCGAATCGTGCAGGTTAGCAACTTCATCTTCCGAATTTGCGAAAGAAAAAGCTAGGCGATTTGCTAACAAGAAAAGACGCCTACGTCAACTTTGTCCTGGAGACAAAGCATATGTCTTACTGCCCTCAAGAGAGAATAGACTTCTCATTTCTTGGAAGGGTCCATACACTATAGTCTCGAAAATTTCTGATGTCGACTATATTGTCGATGTGGATGGAAGGCATAAAACCTTCCATATAAATATGCTAACAGAGTTTATTGAACGTCCAGACTATTTACAGCCTATTTTCCAGGCGACGGACGACTCTCCAGTCCAACATGGTCACATCTCATCCCTGTCTGTTATACAGGATGAGGAAACTATTTTTTCTGACGTGAACTTACCTCTTCCTGCGATTCCACTTACTTCAACGGAATCGTGGAGAAACGTTACAATCTCTTCCAACTTGTCTTTTGAGGAACAGCGTCAAGTATCCTCTACGTTACAATCATATCAGGATGTCCTTACCGACATTCCTGGACACACAGATGTCATAGAACATGACATCATACTTACTGATCGTAATCCGATCAGAGTAAGACCATACCCAATACCTATTCATTTTCAAGCACAAGTCGAGAAAGAATTGGATGAAATGATTCAACTACAAATAATTGAACCATCCACTTCAGCTTATTCTTCGTCAATAGTTATTGTTCGAAAGAAAGACAATAACATACGTCTTTGCGTTGATTATCGCAAATTAAATCAAGTTACGAAGTTCGATGCTGAACCTATGCCGTTATTAGATGATCTACTTATTAGACTTTCTAAAGCTAAATTCTTTACTAAACTAGACTTGTCGAAAGGTTATTGGCAAGTCCCATTGACGGAACACGCCAAACCTCTCACTGCTTTTTCGACACCTAGGGGTCTGTTTCAATGGAATTTTATGCCTTTCGGGCTTATGAACGCCCCAGCGACTTTCGTACGCATGATGCGACGAATTCTATCAGATCGTGCAGATGTCATTGCATATTTAGACGACATCTGTCTTTTCAGCGATACTTGGGAAGAACACTATGTGGGTCTGAAGGAATTGCTATCTACTCTACGTGAGCATAGTTTGACTGCTAAACCCTCTAAAGCTTTTGTTGGGTTTAGTGAAATTTCCTTCCTAGGTCATCGAGTTGGTCATGGTCTGTTGAAGACAGAGGACCAAAACATTTCAAAGATATTAAATATCTCGGTTCCGAAGACAAAAAAGCAAGTGCGTAGTCTCTTGGGATTGATACAATTCTATGGAAGATTCATTGAGAATCTGTCCTCCATTATGGCACCACTTTCAACGTTATTGAAAAAAGGTTCTCCTAATATGGTGCGTTGGTCCCAAGAATGCCAATCTTCATTGGATCAGGTTAAGAATTTGTTCTCATCTCATCCTATCTTAAGACTACCGACGATTGATAAGACTTTTGTCCTTCGTAGTGATGCCTCTTCCACTGGCATTGGAGCGGCACTAATGCAGGAATATTCAGGAACTCTGCATCCTGTAATGTATATTTCTAGGAAGCTGAATGCGGCAGAAAGGAATTACTCGGTTTTGGACCGTGAATTGTTGGCTATGGTTTGGTCCATTCTTAAGCTACAAAGGTTCCTTCTGGGCGCGCATTTCTTTATGGAAACCGACCAAAAAGCTCTTACGGCTATGCAAAGTAAGGATTTGAAGAGCTCGAGATCTACTCGTTATGCTATTGCTCTTCAGCCTTTCCATTTCACGGTGCGAGCTATCCGTGGTTCGGATAATGTGATGGCGGACATATTGTCTAGATGCCCACATGATTCCAGTTAAATCTTGTGTCCTAGTTTTTCCTGATATATTTTCAGACTTAGGTCTGTCCTTAATATCATAATATGTTGTAATACAAATGTATTTGGATGATGTTTAGATAATTTAACAAATTTCATTTTGTCCATCCATCAGTGATATGTTGCTAAAATAGCATTGACATTTGTATATTGCTATGATTATATTATTTAGTAATGTTTGATATATGATTGGTATTGCCAGCAACTTAGGTTTCTTGAATGGTATCCCTTAGTTTGTTTGGCTTAAAGGAAATATTTTCTCCTATGTTGGGAGATGATTTGTACCCTCTTCTATTGTACCTGATATTAGGTTCATTGTTTGCATGAGCACAGAAGTGATACTGGTGCTATCTTGCTCATGAACATATTAAAAAAAAAAAATTGCATTTTTTTTTTACAGGGGGGTGGTAGTAATGTTGCTGTCATTTTCGACGGAGTCATCTGTCAAGTTATTTGCTTATGTTTGTATCATAAGTATAATTGTGTCTTTACCTGCGATGTCAGGTTGATTAGGGGTTGTCTTCCCTTGTTTATTCATTCATTGTGTTTGACCTTTAGGGTCAGAGGTTGACAGTTCGGCGTAGGCCTATGGGAAGGTTTTTTTAAGCGGGAGTGAGATATACTTCCGGGAAGCCGGGAGGTCCTGTTTTTCTGAAGGGACCAAGAGTCCATTGTTTTTCGGGGAGAATCTTCGAAGTAACTGCTATGGCAGTTTTCCCCAGTGAATCTCTGTGCGTCGGGATGACGACAGAATTCCTTGTGATGTTCTGAGGATTCATTTGCCAGGTAATACCGACCTTTATGCATTATTACGCTTTTCGGTGGCAGAACATGTAAAGGATTACCTAGGGTGAACAGCAGCTCACTGATCCGCCATTTCAGAACTTATATATTTGTGCTCGAGGTAGCCATCCAAGACTGTTAGTCTTATATTGTCCAGAAATCCAGTGACGAAGATATATTGTGGGAGCCGCAGATTGGCGGAATTCATATCTACAATAAGTATTACTGCAGGGTTGATGATAACCTATTTAACAGAAGTACACGGCCGACGTCAGAACGAGGCCTGTGCTTTCGGCTATTATACTACAGCCTGATATGTGCAATTGGCAGGGAGTGCCAAGTTGCACCTATGTGTCATAGTAACTAAGGCATCTGACGCGTTTAGTCAGAGACGCCAAGGGCGACGCTACGAACTGTCATTATTGAAGAACTTTGCTATTGATCATGCACGTCTATTCTGATGTTTACCTTTTTGAATGCCAAATGTATACCTATCGATGTCAGGTCAGCATGACCTTGTTACACTGACTGTTCCTGTTGATACTATGTGTGTTCCCGTCAATAAATGTCTTGAAACATGCCTGCAGTGTCAAAGCATCCTTGATTACTGCATGTGAGAGTATGGGTTGCAGGATCTACATCTATACGAGCCTAAACACATTCGCGCCTTCATTCGCACCCACACTCAATTCATCATACGCTCGCACTACACATCGAACAACATGTATACTGTCTTGGGCCAGTGATCACATCAACAAGAAGAAAAAGACAGTTACAGAGGCGTTTGATGCAACACAGAGAAAGCCGAAAGGAGTCTGTGTTGCTGACTACCTGTTACAGGGTCCGATTATGGCTATCATCTGTTGAAGATGTATCTTAATCGAAGCAGGGTATTTTATTAATAAATTGAGTGTCATCGTTTTATTTCTTCCGAACCCTGTCTACGAGTTTGTCAATATTAATGTTCTTGAATGAACGATATAGTGCTTAAACATACAATGAATGTATAAAAATGGCTTAACTGGTTAGCCAACCTTGAAGGTCATCAATGAGGTAACTCCCTCCTTTTGAGTCCATAAACACAACATATTTATTAACATTACAGTTCTGTTCACATAATATTTCATGCATAATAATCTTCGTATTCCATGGATTCATTTCCTATTAGTGCAATCCAGTCCGAACATAAATATCAATGATTATCGTCGACAAAACATGGTAAATTATTTATACGCACTGTTGCGATGCAGTCAGTCGAAAATGAGACCTACCAGTTTGCGAACTTGAATTATAAATGATTAATCACTCCCGTAATCAGAATTCAATAACTAATGGTTATCCACAACCATTCTTACTTCATCACAATAAAGGCCTGACCCTCTGGCCAAAAAATTATCAAAGAATTACTTGCACTATAAATATCCTGGAAGTAAGCGGAATACACCCGTCTCGTTCGGAGCTTATAATAAAAAGGGTAAACGTAAAACGTAGTCAAGTGGGACTATGTCAACCGTGACACGTCATAAAGTTACTATACCCTTCGCGTTAAATAAAATACCGTGAAGCGTGAAAAAAGATTCTATATTAAAAACCATCTCAAGCATCCAATGTGCAACATTAAAAGTGCTCACAACTGTAGCAGACGACATCGTTAAAACGAGTCGTAACATTCCCCTCACCGACGGGGGTAAAAAAAAAATATTCTATAGATTTTTTTGAATTAACTATATGAATTATCATAAAAAATTTAACAATACACGATATATGGCCTACGATGTTCTGTCTAGAACAGTGTCGTAAGTCATGTGAATATAATACATGTCATGTAATACATGAAAATTATATTCTTCTTCTTCTTTGATCCACTGTCACTGAGCGTCAGCTCTTGGTGATCTTGATGCCATTATATGGTACTGCGCAGTTCGTATAAGCTGTTCTGAGCTGCCATACAGTGTATTGTCTATGGATGGGTTGTGTGGTAGCAGTTGTTGTCTCAGTCCCTGAAGTGCAGGGCACTGTAGTAGGTGGTGTTCTACTGTCTCCAACGGGTTAGGGCAGTGTCTACATTTTGCTATATTTTGTGAACTTAGTCTGTTTCTGTGGCCATTTAATGTAGAGTGGCCTGTTCTCAATCTGAAGATTTTGGTTTGGTACCTTCGTTCGATATCGTTCATAGCATCTTTCTTATTTGGGGCTGTTTGGTGAATGAAGAGTCTTCTTCCTGTTTTAGCCTGTGCCCACGTGTTCAGCCAAACTTCTTTACAGTTGTTTTTGACTATTTGTTTAACTGTTAACATACTCAGTGGGTGATCAATCTGTTACATTTTTGC
This sequence comes from Oreohelix idahoensis, assembly GCA_024509875.1. Classification (NCBI taxonomy): domain Eukaryota; kingdom Metazoa; phylum Mollusca; class Gastropoda; order Stylommatophora; family Oreohelicidae; genus Oreohelix; species Oreohelix idahoensis. The sequence continues at coordinate 113,371 of JAMPIV010009922.1, forward strand.
TCCCTTCTTTGCCAGTCTATCAGCAACTTCATTTAATGCGATGTTTATGTGGCCAGGTATTCATTGCATGTATATTTCTGTTCCGTACAAGTTCGTAATTTTGTGGCATGTTTCTTGAACCTTCTGGGTAGTACTGGTCGAGTTGGTTTTCCAGTTTCCTATTGCCAAGAGGGCAGCCTGCGAGTCTGAGAATACTACAACATCATTTGGTTCCATTTCGTCTGATTCAAAGAGTTCAAAAATTCTAGTTAGGGTTTTAGGGTTTTCTGGATGGCGACTACTTCGGCTTCGTAGTTTGTGCACTAGATACCACAGGGACCTGCAATTTTGACGGGTTCTTCAGTACTGGGTGGGATGATTATGGCCCCGTATTCAGCATTTATGACTGCTTTGAAAGCTGACCCGTCTGTATAGGCATGGATAATGTCTTCATCGTACTGACAGATGGTTTCCATGGCAAGTTTTTTCAGCAGCGTAGGTATGAGGCTTTTATTTGCGGGTTGTAGAAGGTTTGTACGTATTATTGGTCTTTTTAGTTCTACGTGAGGTGGTAGGTCAGGCACAACTTGAGTAGGTAGTCTAGTCTCTGGTATATAGTGCTTCCCTGAAAGCTCTTGGTACTTTCTAGTGAAAGATGTCTTTTTAAATCGGTACCTGGAGTTGAGGTCACCGATAACGTTTTTGCAAGGGTCATCTTTGTCAGCTCGCAAGAATCTTTCTGCCGTGATAATGACTGATTTCTCTCTCCTTAGTTCTAGGGGTTCCACATTGGCGGAAATCTCACATGCGCTGGTCGGAGTAGTTCGCAAGCCTCCACAGATGAATATGAGTGCCTGGTTTTGTATGCGATCTAGTTTCAGTCTGAGTGTTGGGCTAGCAGTGGCTTGCAGGGGTAGAGAGTAATCCATAACTGAGCGCACGTATCCCAAGTACAGTTGTCGTAGGGTGCTCTGATTGGATCCCCAATCAGTGCTTGCCAAACGCTTTATGAGGTTTAGCCTTCTAGAGGCCTTAGCAGTTAGGGACTCAACATGCGTTTTGTATGTGAGTCTGGTATCTAGCTGTATCCCTAGACAAGTCGGATTGTTCTCTTTAGCTAGCTTTGCATCATCAAGTTTTAAATCCAGTTCTTTCTTTACTGTTTTGTTGCTGAGTGTGAATATAGTGTAGACTGTCTTACTCCTGTTGATCACCATATATTAAATTAACTAAATAACAAGTCATCTGTCAGAAAGGATAGTAGATAATTATCTACATAACTAAAAATCGTGTGTTGTATCATGAAATATACTAACTAAATATAGAATTAACTAAATAATTAATGTAATATGTGTAGTATGTAATAGAATTAAATTATAATTAAATAAAGCAACGTATGGTATCAATATGGAAGAAAGTAAAGAAAAGAACTATGGAGAATACCTGATAGTTAAGTAGTAAGAAAGCAATAGACTAAAAATAAAATAGATGTGTAAAGAATTAACTATGTATCCAAATTAAAGTATCAGCTAACGAAAGAAAGAAAAAATATTTCATGTTATATCATAATCAAATTCACATAAGTTCTTAACTACATCAAATAGTAACTAATTATATCACTGTAGTCCTGATTTCAACTGTGTGATTATGTTTTGTTTTCTATTCTTTTTTATATATATTTATCTTTTTAACACTTTTTTTTTATTTTATTCAATCCCAAAATAATGAAAATCCTATTATCAGTCATGAAGATCACTCTGTACTTAGTTCCTTCATGTGTGTAAACTACGGTTTGTTCCATACGAAGAGAAAATTCATTCCACAAGCGATAATCTTGAGTTCCACCGTTCCAATTTAAATGTAGGTAAACGTAAGTTCCATCCTATGTGTACTCGATTTTTGATTGAAGATCGTATCCGATTGATTTAGACATGTATAGAAACCAAACAAAGTTCCTTGAAATTTGATCGAAATTTATAACGTTCCATGAATATTCTTTCCTCATGCGCATTGTTCCAAAACACTTATGTTCTTCGGCCTATCAAAAGTTGTATAGGAATTTGTAGACTTCCGTAAGGAACCTCATTTCGTGGCTCCTTATGGGTGAACAGTAAGTCTTGTTATGAATGTGAACGAATAACCTTGAGTATCTAAGTCTTTTCCGTTCTTTGGGTTGTTAGTTCTTTGGTTAAGAATGTGTTATTTATATGCGCCTGGATCATAATCACATCTGTCATGTAACACGTAGTAGTAGTTCAGAAGTATTCAAACGTATGTATACTCCAATCTCAATTGTCAGTTGTAGATACGTATGACCACGAACATGGAAGGAGATGTTGAGTGTGTAAGTCTTTGTAGTACATAACATCTGAGTCGTTAACTTTTATCATATGAAATTGACGTGCTTGACTCGAAATCCCGTACGCTCGTGACATATTCGATAGTACCGTTAATGAAACTTGACACATCGTTCTACGTCTGAAGTGGAACTGTCACGTTATTAGAAACTGGAATTCTATCAAAAGATTACTAGTCCTTAGATGCGAACGTCACTGAAGTTGAAATTGCCTGCATCTGAAGGAGATATATTTGGGTAAAATTTAGTAACACCTGTTGACCTCAGATTTAGGAGGTATTTAATAAAAAGGTTACCTAGAAATTTAGTGGACGCAATGTTAACTTATGTAGTTCGTGTCACTTTCACAGACATGTCTTTTCTAAAGACAAATAGACGGTATACGAACTTATGCTGCATTGGCTGAGCATAGTTAGAACAATCAACCAAGTTACTGTCTATCATAGGCATGGTAAAATTAATGATAAGACACGAAGACACATTATCATAGTAGATAGGGTGATATGTATCACTATGTACGGCAGTGTGTTCAAAACATGTCATATGCGACAGTTTATGATGCAAAGTGAAAACTTTGTTGACCGACTGATCGGTTTTAAGTTTACTATTAGAGGTACACACAATCTTGAAGCCATTAATTGTATAAATGAAACCCTTAACACTATTGATAATGTTACAATTCTTATTCTTATGAAGAACAGACTCTTTCTGATCGTATTGCCACGGTAATGTAGATTTAACTGTAGGTAGATTTAAAGAATTAAGTTGGTCATGAAGAAAACATTCTTCTTCTTGAAATAGGGATAGACTATCATACTGAAAATAGACAAGTAAGTTGTCACTGAGATCTGGAAAAGAAAGTTGTAAATGTTCAGGATGAATATGAAACACCCTAAACATATTACAAGGAAGATCAACTTTTGATAACCCAAAGTGATGAGTCATCTCAGAACGTGACATGACATGTATACACATGTCAGTGGTAGAATGACCTAACATCGTCTCATTGGTAGTGCAATGAGTACCGGACATTGTATTCAAGACGAAAAGTAAGAAAATCATCAATATCATTTTCTTAAGAAAATATGTGTAAGTAGACATTGAGAAGTCCGTAATGACATGAGTGCCTGTCAAACAAGATGACCATAGTATGCTTGTGAACACAGACCACAAATATAAAGAAAAAATGTGTGTAATGTAGTAGTTATACCAGACGTGTATCTGTATACTGGTACATCATATGATGTAAGCACAACAGTGTCAACATGCGTGACAGTAGAAGTGCCTGTAGTGTTAATATCACCCCTACTTGGTGTATCAAACCTGACTTCAACAATATTATTATTATGTGGGAGAGTCTCATCATTCTCCTCGTCATCTTCCAGAATGGTGCCAAGACCAAAATTTGAAAATACTATGCAACCTGTGGCGAATTTACTGGCACGTATTTGAGCCATAGTAATGACCGTGTCATCAGTGCAATAGTGCCGTCGTTCCCAATCCTCAATCTTACTCGGTGAGCAATCCTTGCTACCATCGATGCGGCCCACAGTTAAATCCGCAACAGGATTCTACAACAAACAAACGTTAACTCTTCCTGAAAAGAAAGGGGTATGTACATCCAAAATAGCAGTGGGATAGTACTCAATAGTACCCCCAAAAGTACTACATTTAACAATTTTATTCGTTAAATATCTAGGATGTACTAAGGACTGCCTAATTCCGATGGTGGTCGAACCTGAATCTCTCAAAACGGATACCATTGTCCCGTTGACCAGTCCTCTATTAAAGATCAGGGTGCTGGTACAATCATTTGCAGAAAGACCAACTTCTGGTAAAATGTGTCCACAATTCAGCACTGTCTCTTTGGCCTTCTGAAAAAGAACATTACAATCATGGCAACTATTTGCCACATTATAATTAACGGCATAACATGTAGATGATGATTGCCCCTGATTATTGTTATCTGTGACACTTGGGATCGTACCGGTAGTGAGTGCCGCCCCTGCACTGTGATCAAAGTGTGCTGGTCTAAGTGAGTGAGGCCGCTGTCGGTGATGGTCACCGGAATTATTACTGTCTACCGTTGTAGCTATTACCTCTAGATCTGTAATTATGATTATTATTATGCCACTTATTACCATTGTTATTTGCATTGCCATTAAATGGTTTATTCCAATTTGATTTTTCTTGATAATTATTGTTATGTCTGAACTGAGGTATCTGATTTCTAAACTGCTGCCTTCCTCGGTTGAAATTACCCTAGTTGTTATAATTATTTTGCCCCTGATAATAACTGTCATTATATCCCTTATTTGAAAATTTTCTATCAAAGCTTTGAGCTCTTGATCTTTCATACCCATGATCTGCCATATTAGACGCAGCTGGTAGTGGTTCTCTTAATTGTGAATTAGATAAGCTAACATTTGGGTGTGCAGTACAGTAATTTATTGCTATTTTGTCTAATTCCTCTATAGTGGGTGGTTTGCGCTCCTGTAGAAAGGAAAACAATGGTGCGCTAACAGAGGATAAAACCTTGTCCCTAAGTAGCAAATCAACTAACTTATCGTAGGATTTTTCTACCCCAGCAAGTTCAACCCATCTATTGAATGTGTTGCGTATATTCACAATGAACCCAGTAAAATCTTTATTTGACTCTGGTAGAAGAGTTTTAAACTTTAGTCTACATTCTTCCTCATCCAAATGAAACCGTCGTAATAACAAAGCCTTTATGGCATCATAATCACAAGCTATTGTTGGATCAATATTCTCAGTTGCATTTAAGGGCTCACTATCTAAAAATTCGCGGAGTTTTAGTGCCCATGTGGATTTATCCAATTTATTTGTCTTACGTACCTGTTCAAAACATGTTAGATACGATGCTAAATCGTCGAAGTTGAGTTTAAAATGTGGCAATTTAAAATTATAGTAGCTTTTGTTTTGGTTGGATGAAGACATATCGTGTGAATTATCACTATGGCTATTTGTAGCAATTAGTGATTTTAATTTTAATGCTTCCAACTGAATAAGTGCCAATTCTTTTTCTTGTTGCCTTATAATTTCTTCTTGTTTCCTTTTATTTTCTTCTTCAATCCGCAACATTTCATCTCTTGCCCTTTTTCTTTCTTCCTTGGCTTCTCTCTCTTCTTCTTGACGCTTTAATTTGGCCTCACGTTCTTCTTCTTGACGCTTTAATTTGGCCTCACGTTCTTTTTCTTCTCGCTTTAATTCAGCTTTCTTTTCTTCTTCTTCTCGCTTTGCCATAGCCTTTCTCTCAGCTTCCTTAGCCTCATATTTTTCTAGTTCCGCCACTGCATATTCTCTAAGAGCATCTCCTTTCATAACAAAATCCTTCCCGATTTTCACAAAATGCTCTGAAGTAAACATCTTGAAGTTAATAATCTATTTATTTATTCAACTATATGTATTAATCACCAATATAAATTAATCAATTAATTATATGTGCCTATTGGCTAATGTAATACTATGACTAGAACAGTCTACTAAGTACCCCTCAATCTGCTTACCATATTCAAGGTAAGAGCTAAATTTATTCTTATTTATCAATATATTATGATATCATGCCATATGTAGCATGTGTAAACAGTAGTGACATGGACTACTAGTGCATTATGATGCAACCAAATTAGTCATCAAGTATTTTTTAAGAAATTAATCCTAAGTATTATAATATTGTTATCTTATATTTATTTCATTCTATTATCAATATAATATAATTATAAATGAATACAATACAGTAGATAACATGAAACCAAAGTGTTACAACACGAAATCACGCCACTATTGACAATTTACAGACATTAAAAATGATCCTATAAACTGAAGCAGAATCGGAAGTGACGAGGTGAACTAAAAATTAGAATAGGTCAAACTTCATCAACTAAGAATCATGACGTCACATGGACTCATAGACGAACGTTACAATATTTATATACGAAAATAAATGATAGGAAGACTAGAATTGACAAGATAGCTTACGAACAATGACAAAAATGAGTAAAAAGAAACTTAGGACAGTAAAATACCACAAGTATATACATAACTTCACAGCTAAAACACTTAATGTAGAATAGATTCAAAAACAAACGCAGTCTGCCACGAACGAAATCTCAGTGGATGCTTTGCAAAAATGAAAATATTCGACTAAACCCTATCAGAACGATCAGGATTTTTGCGGTCAATTGACACTGACATAACAAAAATCCTGATTCCCGCCAACCGACCCGCTAAGTGCACATTCAGACGACATTATAGAAAATAAACATGCAAAGTATGAGAAAAAACATGCCTGGCAAAGCAAAGGACGAAACTTGCCGTTAGGGCCAAAATGTGTACTTATCTTTAAAAGGCGAATTCAATCGTCCGCACAATGCTGGCATACACCAACATCAAAGTATCGATGTCTGGATTGATCATGATTGATATTGTTGGCGTTGATTAACTTGAATTTATGTGCATCGTGAAGTATTTGACAATTGACTCTGATATTGAATATTAACGGCTGGTTCCTCGTCATCTGGGAAGGTTATGACGTCAAAATTGTTCGTAGTGCGCATGCGCTTTGAGCTTTGCCCCATCGTACGCCCTTTTGCTCGTAAGGAAAATCGAAAACCACTGTTAATGACACTGTAATATTTTGCCTTGAACTGACGAATATTATTTCTTTAATTCATCAGCAACCACGCTGGCCACCACTGTTACAGGGGTCCGATTATGGCTATCATCTGTTGAAGGTGTATCTTAATCGAAGCAGGGTATTTTATTAATAAATTGAGTGTCATCGTTTTATTCCTTCCGAACCCTGTCTACGAGTTTGTCAATATTAATGTTCTTGAATGAACGATATAGTGCTTAAACATACAATGAATGTATAAAAATGGCTTAACTGGTTAGCCAACCTTGAAGGTCATCAATGAGGCAACTCCCTCCTTTTGAGTCCATAAACACAACATATTTATTAACATTACAGTTCTGTTCACATAATATTTCATGCATAATAATCTTCGTATTCCATGGATTCATTTCCTATTAGTGCAATCCAGTCCGAACATAAATATCAATGATTATCGTCGACAAAACATGGTAAATTATTTATACGCACTGTTGCGATGCAGTCAGTCGAAAATGAGACCTACCAGTTTGCGAACTTGAATTATAAATGATTAATCACTCCCGTAATCAGAATTCAATAAATAATGGTTATCCACAACCATTCTTACTTCATCACAATAAAGGCCTGACCCTCTGGCCAAAAATTCTCAAAGAATTACTTACTTACTTACTTAGTCGTTCCCCTTCTACCGTGCGGTGTAGAGGTTTGGAAGAGAGAGCGCCATACTATCCTATCGGCTGTCTTCCTCCTGGCCTGGTTCCATTCTAGTCCTCTATCCTTCACAGATTGTCTAATGTTGTCCTCCCAGCGGACTCTGGGTCGTCCTGGGGGTCTGGATCCCTGGCTCTTTGTTTCCCATGCTTGTCGTGGTAGCCGATTTTCTCCCATTCTGCAGACATGGCCAAACCATCTTAATTGGGACTGTCTCAAAGAATTACTTGCGCTATAAATATTCTGGGAGTAAGCGGAATACATCCGTCTCGTTCGGAGCTTATAATAAAAAGGGTAAACGTAAAACGTAGTCAAGCGGGACTATGTCAACCGTGACACGCCATAAAGTTACTATACACTTCGCGTTCAATAAAATACCGTGAAGCGTGAAAAAACATTCTATACTGAAGCACATTAAAAACGCACCACTATTATATATATACTGATGCCGAGAAGCTGGAAAAAAAGTGTGGGAATGGATTTTCCCCGTGTTTGTCATGAGGTAGAGAGCGAATGGCTGCTGGAATGGAAAGTGCATGATTCAACCCACGGGTTTGTGCACAGACTACGTGAAAACAATGAAAGTTACCCGTGCAACACGATTCCCAACAGCTATGACCCTGAAAGTGTGTACGCGATGTGGCAGTATACTCGGTGTAAAAAGGCCGTTGAGACAAAACACCCAGTACATGTGCTTGAAATGCCACGACTATCTGAAAACGACCGCCAACGAGCCATTGGTATGTTGGAAACCGGAATAAGCTCGCGGGCCATTGACAGAAGGATGAATTGCCACCACAGCACTTTTGTACGTCTCAATGAACGTTACGGAACCACTGGCAGTGCCCGAGATAGACTTCGGAGTGGCCAACCACGAGTTACTACCCCTGCGCAAGATCGTCATATTGTGCTGAGTCACCTAAGGAATCGTTCTCTCCCGGCAAGTCAAACAGCAAGAGCAATAGTGGGTAGACGTGGGCAAGTCTCTCGAATGACAGTCATATGACGACTCAGAGATACAGGCCTTACTGCAAGACGACCTTATGTTGGGCCAAACTTGACTCACAGACATCGTCAGCAGCGCCTGCAATGGGTAGAGCAACATGTCAAATGGACTAGACTGCAGTGGAATACTGTCCTATTCACAGACGAGAGCAGATTCAACATATCATTTGCTGATGGACGTATGCGGATTTGGCGACGGTGTGGAGAGCGCTTTGCAGATTGCTGTTTTCGTCAGCACAACCAATTTGGAGGTGGCAGTATTCACATTTGGGGAGGAATCAGTTTTTACCATCGCTTGCTTCTTCACGTCTTCCGTGGAAATGTTAATGCTGGGACATATCGAGATGAGGTTCTGGATGCATTGGTTGCTCCTTCGTTCACAAATTATCCAGACTTGCAGCTTCTCCAGCAGGATAACGCACGTGCGCACACCGCATGCATTACGCAGCAATATCTACAGCAGCAGAACATTGTGACGATTGATTGGCCTGCCCTATCACCAGACATGTCCACTATAGAACATCTGTGGGACGAGCTTGGACGCAGAGTCTACAGGCAAGGTTCTCCAGCTAATCTGCAACAGCTCGAAGCTGCTCTTACACGTGAATGGGACTTGATTCCCTGGAATTTCCTTTAGAGACTTGTGCGTTCCATGCGGAGCCGCTGCCAAGCTTGTTTGCAAGCACACGGTGGACATACCAGATACTGAAGATAGTGTGAATGAATTTTTTTATTGGTTGCATTTTTGGTTTTCTCCCTTGCCTGCTCAGAATGCAATGAATTTCTTAACAATCAAATGTACAAATTAATGACCAGCATGGATTCATAGGAAAATGAATAAAAATTCCAAATATGTAAACTTGTAAACACTTATATTTACATTTCACACTCTGTTCCTGGATTATACAGGTGGTGCGTTTTAATGTGCTTTAGTATATATTAAAAACCATCTCAAGCATCCAATGTGCAACATTAAAAGTGCTCACAACTGTAGCAGACGACATCGTTAAAACGAGTCGTAACACTAACCTTCTTTCTTCTCGGAGAACTTCCGGATTTGGCACCTGGAATGTTCGAACATTAAACGAACAAGGGAAAGTGGCATAAGTAGCAGTAGAAATGTGGGAATATAAAATCGAGGTTCAGGGAATGTGTGAAACAAAGTAGAAGGGGGTAGACAGGAAGAAACTCATCACAGGTGAATTGGTGCTGTCCTCAGGACTTTGAAGACGAAAGTTCACACCACAGTGAAGGGGTAGCTCTTATGTTATCTAAAGAAGCACAGAAAGCACTCATTGAATGGGAAGCTGTTGGACCTAGAATAATAACAGCCTCTTTTAAAACAGCTAAAAAGAAAATAAATGTAAATGTCATCCAATGTTATGCACCAACTAATGACAAAGAAGAGTCGGTGAAAGAAGCATTTTATACTAGACTACAGGAAATTATGGATAAAGTAAAAAGAAGAGACATCACAATTTTGATGGGTGAAATGAATGCAAAGATAGGTACAGTCAATACCGGATTTGAAGAAGTCATGGGAAAACATGGGCTAGGAACAATGAATGAAAATGGGGAACTATTCTCAAACTTCTGTGCTTCAAATCAACTGGCTATAGGAGGAAGCATGTTTCCACATAAGAGAATACACAAGGCAACATGGATATCCCCAGACCATAGAACAGAAAATCAGATTGATCATATATGCATAAACAAGAAGTTTAGATCATCATTGCAGGATGTAAAGGTATATAGAGGAGCAGATGTGGCATCAGATCACCACCTTCTGATAGCCAAAGTAAAAATGAAACTCAAGAGATATGCAACAATGCAAAATTATAGACAACAATTTAATGTAGGACATCTAAGAAATCAAGAAACAAGAGACAAATTTTCGGTCACAGTATCCAACAAATTCCAAGTGCTCCAACAGCTGGAAGATGTAGAGAATGTAGAAGACTATTGGCAGCAGGTCAAAACGGTATGGAATGAGACATGTGAAGAAATACTGGGGAAAAGGGAAAGACAACAAAAAGCATGGATAACAACAGAAACCATCAATAAGATAAAAGACAGGAAATACAAGAAAGCAGATTTAAACACAAGCAAAACCAGAAGTTCCAAAGCCAAGGCTCAAGAAGTGTACACAGAAGCAAACAAAGAAGTTAAAAAGAAGTAAAAGAGACAAGAGGAAGTATATTGAGGAGTTGGCAAGAGAGGCAGAAAATGCTGCAGCCAAAGGAAATATAAGAGAACTGTATAGCAGCACAAAGAAGCTAACAGGGAAATACAAGCAAACAAGTTGCCTCATAAAAGACAAGAATGGGAAACTGCTCAGCAATATACAAGAGCAAATCTTCTTCTTCTTCCTCGTTCGTCCTGAAAAGGACGTTGGTTGCGTTGTGTCTGTTTACAGCAGAGCTGCGATATTTGCGCCTTTCGGCCGGCACATCCGACTTCAGCACAGCATTTTTTGGGACCGGGTTTGCCTTCCCTCTCCGATCCCTACTCTCTCAGCCAGACTGCAGTGATGCAGCCTGTTTCCAGGACCACCACATGGAGGTGGAGTAGGGTCTTGGTCAGCTCTGGTTCGCTGACCCTGACGCAAGCAGTCAAACTATGGGTTGCTGACTGCATTCTCTATTGCTGCGTCTTTGGGTCCCACAAGAGCAAATGAAGAGATGGACAGAATATTTTGGTGACCTTCTCGATAGACCAGCTCCACAAAACCCCCCAGACATCCAGCCAGCAGAAGAAGAGCTACAAATTAACGGTGAACGACCAATGAAGGAAGAAATAAAGAAAGCCATAAAGCTTCTAAGAGATGGAAAAGCGGCTGGACCTGATGGCATTCCAGCAGAGGCCATAAAAGCAGATATCGACACGGCTAAAGAGATTTTATATAAATTACTTGGTAAAGTCTGGGGAAAGGAAGAGATACCAGCAGAATGGAAGGAAGGATATCTGGTTAAGTTGCCTAAGAAGGGAAATTTACAAGAGTGCACTAATTATAGAGGAATAATGTTACTATCAGTGCCAGGAAAAGTATTAAACAGGATTATCCTTGAGAGATTAAAAGAGTCCATAGACAAGAAACTGAGAGATGAACAAGCAGGTTTTCGACAAAACAGATCATGTACAGACCAGATAGCCACTTTGAGAGTAATAGTTGAACAAAGTCTGGAATGGAATTCACCACTATACATCGGATTTGTGGACTACGAAAAGGCATTTGACAGTGTAGACAGAGAATCACTTTGGAATTGATGAGGCATTATGGAGTTCCCCTGAAGATCATTAATTTAATAAAGAAAAACATATGAAGATATGACATGCAGAGTTCTTCACGAAGGACAGCTTACAGAACCGTTTGGGATAAGAACAGGAGTGCGACAGGGATGCCTCTTGTCTCAATTTCTTTTCTTACTAGCAATAGACTGGGTTATGAGATCATCGACAACACACAACAGAAATGGAATCCAGTGGACTCTGACTAAGCAGTTGGATGATCTGGATTTTGCTGATGACTTAGCTCTTCTGTCCCATAACCTTACTCAGATGCAGGACAAATTGAAAACACTCGATGAGAGGTCACAGCAATTGGGTCCGAAAATACACAGGGAAAAGTCAAAAATAATGAGAATAAATGCAGGTAATGATGACAGGGTTGAACTTGAAGAAACACCAATACAAGATGTAGAATCATACACATATCTTGGCAGTAATGTAGACAAAGTTGGAGGGACAGACAGCGATATCAAAATAAGAATACAAAAGGCAAGAGGAGCTTTCATTGCATTGGGAAATATATGGAGATCAAGAGAAATCGGATCCAACACGAAAATAAGAATCTTCAACTCAAATGTGAAGTCAGTCCTATTTTATGGCTCTGAGACATGGAGAACAACAAAGACAACAACCAAAAAGCTACAGACTTTCATAAATGGGTGCTTGCGTAGAATAGAGGGATTAAAATGGTATGACAAGGTTACCAACGTGGAACTGATGACATGAACTAGACAAGTGCCAGTGGAACAAGAGATGAGAAGAAATCGATGGCGATGGATAGGACACACACTGAGGAAACCTGTTGATAGCATTACAAGGCAGTCTTTGTTCTGGAACCCCCAGGGCAAGAGAGGCAGAGGTAGACCAAGAAGCACATGGAGAAGAGAGCTGGAAACAGAGGTGAAAATGATGAGGAGAACATGGAAAGAACTTGAGATGATGGCACGTGACAGGAGGACTTGGCATGTGTTTGTTGAAGGCCTATGCTCCTTTGGGAGTGGAGGGTTATGAATGAAGTAAATGTTTTATAGGTGTTAAATACGTTTGTGGGTTATATCTCGTTCCAGACACAATAACCGGTTCATTTGTTGGGAAGTCAAAAAGCAACAAACCATCACGACCGAGCAGAAACCAACATCACCAAGTACTCTACGCAGTTACGCAGTCATAATGAGTATATTTACTGCAGCTGTGCTGCCATACACGTTATAGGGAGCTGGCTAAAGCTTGCTCAATGTAACACAGACGGGTAATCAGTCACATAGTGACTATACCCTTTAGTACCCACATCTCATCTGGCTCTAAAAGCCTAGCAGCCAAAGTCATGTATATAGAAGATATATATCTCAATTTGTCTGGGTCCCTCGCCAGACATTTTCACTCACCCGTCAGTAATCGACGGGAGAAGGGAAAGCCTGCTGAAGCCTATTTCTTTGACCCGGACACCCCGACGGACACACAGTTATTTCAGAAAGCCAGAATAGTAGACACAGTTTGATTAGACTTGGTGTTGGAGTTGTTCACCTTCTAGGAAACTCAACCTTCACTGTCAACTCGGCTCCAAAGATAATTCATTGTATTTGTCCCTCATGTGGAAGTGTTGTCCTGTCCTGTGTCACTACTTACGTTTATAGATAACCTGATTGATGTGTAACTATTTTATCTTTTTATCTTGAACTGTTTGATCTTTTAATAAATTGATACAAAACATACTGTTTTCCCAATCTTTTATTTGACCTCTCTGTCTGTCTGATCAGGAAAATCGAAAAAGTCGGCGGCTATAACTAAAACAAACGTGGAGGTGAAAACCATGATCAAGGTTCTCTTTAGTAATTCGTTATCTAGGTCGTTGTATGTCACTCAACCCTCACACCCTGTGATCCCGTCGGTCCTACCACTTCTGCACTACACTAAATTGGTAGTTTAATTTGGATTTCTTTGCATTTCTTTTCTGTTTTTTTTTTTATATTTACCCCACGCCCACATCTTTGCCATAGACATCATCGTTTCATATTTTTATTTCGAACATTTTTGTTTTGGGGGGTCAATCGGGGGGGGGGGGGGGATAATTTGAGATAAATTAAGCGCGGTATCTAAACTTTGTATTCGATAACTACCTTCACTACTTCCTTTAATTTATACTGTGCTCTTCACTTGTTCCCACCTCAGACAGCATTTGTGATTTTCGCTTCTTTGTTTACACATTCTTTCTTCAATTCATGTTATATCTGGACCTAATTGAACAACATTTGTGAGATTTGACGCCGGTGGGGCAATATTGGCTTTAAGTCGTGATGGTCGATTTTGTGTAGTGATTTTTTTTTCTTAACCAGCGGCCCTTCGGCCCAATGACATGTCATTGCGAGGCTGGTTTTGTGGACTTTCCTTCCAACCCGGTCCGGAGCTTCGTTCCTTCCCATCCACAGAGGGTTTATCTCAGGAGCCGTTCCGGTTATTCAGTCAAAATCCCGGTCGTTGACACTTCTTCAAATGCCCACGCCCGGGCTTGAACCTTGAACATCTGATCGCCAGCGCTGTGTGGTAACCATTACACCAGCGCTGCTCCCTTGTGTAGTGATATCACATTTAATAGGAAGATAATGAAAGTGATAAGGAGTGCACGAATTAAAATGTAAAAAGCGGAGATGCTACATTGAGTTTGTTTTATCTCTAATACGGCTATTGTTACCTCCGATTTTCTGTCTGAGAAGAAATATAACGAACCTTGAGTTGGAGACATGATCAGCTCAACGATTGACACAACTCAATTTGTTGACTGATAAGTTTGCATATGCCGTGCCCAAAAAGCACGGCAAATATTAATCTGGTGACAGATTAAAGACACGCATAACGAATATGATTTTTGCACCACAAAACGAAAGCGATGTAATCGTCTCCAACCAGCTTTTGTTGTGATGGGTTATTACAAGAAAAAAAAATCTTGAAAATGATTATCCCTGATACTGATAGATCTATGAAGTGGTGAGTTGTAAACATGATGAAAATCAATGGAAGAGGCAAAACCTAAATAGTTTTGTAAGTCAGACATGAATTCGTACATGACAGGTAGAGAGCATTAGTTTATTGTTTGTCTTGAAGAAGATACTACAAGGGTAGTGGGGGATATACCTCTACCAAAATACGCAAGTTGTTTGCTTTTGATTTGGCATTTGAGATGTTAAAATACAATATCTCTCATTTGACAACCTCCACGTAGCAATGTTGATGCACAAGCGCAGTATTGCTTAAAATCTACAACATTTTAAGATTATGGAAAACGTCCAATGCATTTATATTGAACATGTTAACATTTACATACGCACTGGTTGAAAAGGTTAATATAATAAGTATATATATATCAGTTCTATCATCATCAACTCCCTGCTCCATAAGGAACTTGAGACTACCTCTGCTTTTAGTTCTCTATGAGAAACCTGCATACAGCAGTCACCAGCCCTTGCAATGGTGGTTCATAAATCATCATTCTATATGCTGAGGTTGCCAGCCTCGTATGACTTGGACATCCACTAGCAATTTTCACATATTATTAACATAAAATATAGAATTATAAAATGTACAACTTACCGCAAATATCTTTGGCAATATAAAGACTTCTGGATCAGAGAAATAGTCAAGGAACTTGATCAAGATGCCTCTTACACGTGGTCCGGCTTATTACTTTACAATAAAATCCCACTATGACTTAGAGTTCAGGTTCCTAGGATTCCGGGCTTTCCGTATTAATAAAAGTAGAGTTTTCTTGGGGTGTAAATCCACATGATGCTCAAACACGTTGTCCGGTACTTTAAAGTGGAATCCTGATCCAATTCCTTACTCTGGCTTGTCTGACTGTCTTCTTGACGAGTTGAATTTCACAGTGCAGTAAACTCACAAGGCGCTAAATTATAAGGCAACATTCGACCCACAACCAGATTGCTACTATATGACAAGGCTCCAAAATGAAACGTTGTAATTTTACATCTCAAATGCCAAACCAATCATATGTAAGATGTGTATATTTTCCCTTCTCTCACGAAAAATTCCTGCGTAACCAAACGCAAAAATAAATGTTTTGTTTACAGTCACTATATATGGTATGGCAGCTTCCGTCTATTTTCGATCATGTTTACACTCATGACTATGTAATATATTACAGGTAATCTCTTTCAAGATATATACTTCTCCGGCAAGTCTGTCCAGAAAGGATTATCTCATTATCAATTAACTATTATCGATGATAATATAAACGTTTATCATCATCCCATTGTTGTTTACTCACTAATCCGGTCCCTCCCCGTCACTGTCTGGTTTGGTAGGAAAAATGTGTTACACATTAGTAAACCACATTTCTCTCTACTGAGTCCAGGTGTCAATATGGGTTTAAACGAAAGTGATGGATTACCTTAATCAGCAAAAGATGGTCGCTGAAGTCCTGACATGATAAGAATTGAGGGAGGGGAGTGTAAATAATTAAGTACAGAAAATGTGACGTAGCGCAATAATGTCGGCATTGAATGCTAGGAAAAGAGAACGCCCAATTCTGTCACAGAAAGTCAAAATGCAGTGAAAAGTAGAAACAAGAAGAAGATATTAACAAAAGCTGACAAGTTTATGCAGAAAATTTAATCTAAAATGAAAACAAAAGTCAAGAACTTTTAATTTAAAAAGCAACTTTAGAACAATATGAATCAACCCATTATAAATTTGGAGAAAATGCAAACCTTCCCCGCAATATCGACAAACTTTTTACTTTTAACAGGTCGTGACGTCACCACCAGTATGCAGTTAAACATAGAGACATTCTACTAACAACTTTGCAACTTGACTGCATGTAATACCAAGGAAGGCGTGCTGTCAAGTATTGCACATGCTACATGGATCCTGTTAAATGCTAATAAATTAATACATGGGCCATTTAATGTCAATATTGTCACCATTAAATAATATCAACGCCAGCAAACCTTACTAACAATATTAACACACCGATCATTTGCCATTTTTAATTTTAGCTTATTGTAGCATCACGAACCCTGTCTAAAATACTGCCACATCTTTTGTGTTAAAGCAAGATTAATCTTCCCTAAAATATTGTCAGCCATCAGAAATGCTCATACAAATAAACCGTGCTAAATAATGATACCATATTTCACTAACACAAACTTACTTGACTAATATTATTACGAATACTTCATATAGCTGTGTTACCCCGCTCATGCTAACATAAATAAATCTTATTAATAAATATTGCTGGGCTTCCACTAATGTTAACGCAAATCAGTATTGCCACACAATTGCCACAACTTACTAATGTTAACATACGCAAAACAAATTTAAAACTGTCATATGTTATATCAATAATGTTAACTCTAAAGTTAAAACAAGCTGACCTTGCCAAAAATTTACCAGACCTTCCAAACGTTATTGTTTCAAACTGGGTGAAGCCAGCTTCATCTCCAAAACTGCTTACATAAACTATGGAATTAACTTAAGCAGCCGGAATATTATTTTAAAAACCTAGATTGTAACCCGCTACTATAGTATGTGACTCACGACCTTATAAGGTGTTTTCCCTTGTACAAACAGGTCACGTAAATAGAATAAGGCGCAAACCATGAGTGCATCAGCTGACTAACCTGCCCACTATGAGCGCATCAGCTGACAAACTTGCCCACCAGGAGCGCATCATCTAAATAACTTGCCCACCATGAGCGCATCAGATGACTAACTCGCCAACCATGAGCGTATCACGTGATAAACTCGCCCATTGTGAGCATATCACGTGATAAACTCGGCTACATTGCGGATGATTAAGTCACACGCCAGTAATCGGTTCACACGATATTATCAGTAAAGTCTGTTATGCTCATGAATGTTTTTGGATAGGATTGATGATGGGATGTCAGCTTTAGACTTAAAAGATGTCATTGACATCTGAGAGATGTTTAGAAATCTAGTTTCAAGGCGACCTGACGTGGACACAATGGAATCTAGGTTGTGTGCCATGGAGGACACAGAGGTCGTCTTCCTCAAGAAGCAGATAATATAAACAGTGAGAAATTCCAGACAATGACAACTTGACACCATCTTCTCTCCAACGTTTGCGGCCTTCTTCGCCAAAAAAGAGGACAAATGGTTGGTATGTTAGAAAATCTTGCACTTCAGAGAGACCTGATATTATTGTCGAAGATTATTCACTTTCACGGAAGCATTAAAATATTTAAGTGTTTACTTTAAAGGTAATTTTGCGAGTTGCAACCAATTATCTAGTATTCTATTGAAATAATAGATTCCGAAAATGAGATTTCCAGTTAACCAATGAATCTGCGCATTCGTTAATATGGTCCTTAGTGGGTTTTTTTTATAAATTTAAATGGAGAGCCAATACATTTTTTAAACCAGCTCTGCTAATGTTAACTCTTAATGTTAACAAATGTCAAATTAACTAGCACCAACACAAGCTGTATTTTAAGCTGATAATAATAAAGTGAAACAGAGTGGTAGGAAGAGTAAAAATTTAAAGTCATTAAAATGGACAGTCCTATCAGGATCTAGTCCTATCTCAACTGTAATAGCCCCACATGACGGCTGAGATCAGTAACAATAAAATTGCGTGGATGTTGAGAGCTTTGCGGTGACCTGCTGATTCCTTAATGCTGGCCTGGTACTTGCTAGTCTCTCTTATCTCATTGTTGGAAACGATGTTGCCGGAAGCGTTCGAGTCAATGCAGCACAGAAGGCTGATCTCGCGAGGACATTCTCTCCCTGGTGCAGGATGTTCTTGTCTCCCCTCTTCCGACGAGGTCTCTTCTGAAGTGAAATCAACATTAATAATGACTACAGCACAACACCACCAGTCACATGATGGTTTAGTAGTGATTACACCACAACACCACAGGTTACATGACAAGAAAGTCACAACTTCATAGGGACTATCACGACATCACAGGTCACATCACACAGCCACAAGTAATACCACACTATCACAGGTCACATCAAAACATCATAACACCGAAGATAGCATCACATCAAAGGTAACATCGCAAATCGAGGGTAGCATTATAACATCAGTGGAAACATCACATATTCAAAGTTTACATAACAATATCAAAGTTTACGTCACATAATGAGAATTATCATCGTTACATCACAGTTCATATCACAACATGTAAAGCAGCATTACACCGCTAGTATTATTCTCCATGACAAGATGCTTGGAGGGGGTGCAGATGTGTGTCAAATACTTCACAGTCAAACATAGACCACACCAAGTGCACTTAATAAGGAGGCAATAAGAACCCTACACTGCCAAACTTCAGTCAAACATAGACCACACTTAATAAGGAGGCAATAAGAACCCTACACTGCCAAACTTCACAGTCAAACATAGACCACACTTAATAAGGAGGCAATAAGAACCCTGGGAGCCGCGGTAGCATAGTGGTTAGTGCACTGGCTTCCTAGCGCAGTGGTCTATGGTTCGATCCCCAGATGAGGCGGAAAAATTTTTAGGCCACAAACGGCTCCTGGGTCGACCCAGCCCCAAATGGGTACCAGAGCTACTCTGGGAAGGTTAAGGCGGCCGGCGTGATGCCGACCACATCACCCCTCGTGTGCCGACGGTCTAGATAATATGGGCCTAACACCATATTCCCAATATGCCTAAATGGGCGTGTAACGGGTTCCTTTACCTTTTTTTTTTTACTGCCAAACTTCACAGTCAAACATAGACCACACTTAATAAGGAGGCAATAAGAACCCTACACTGCCAAACTTCACATCCTAATGAATGAATGGACGAATGATCAGTTTACTGGCAAAATTATCTGATGACAATGTTGTCTTGTACATCAAAACAAAGTTGACGTCAAAATGCTCGTGTCAAGTGTACTATCAGCGTGACCTCTGACTTGTTCGTGTTTCCTCATGTCTGGAATTCTTAGTTAATTTTTAACAAATAGGTCAACATATTTTGCTGTTCGACAACATAGTTTGTCTTTCTTTGCTTCAGGTGTTTGCCAAACGCAAAAAAGTTGTTCATTGAAATAAATTTTGTTAATGACCGATATACAAATTACCAGCGTATGTCTATGTCGTAATTTGTTTTTAATTTATTTTTTATTTCACTTTTTAAAGCAAACATTGTTCAAGGAAATACGGATTGGCATAAAACCTTTTGTTTTTAATTAATGAAGACGTGGAAGAGAATGAGCCATTTAATTCATCTTCAAGACTGGTAACTATTATAAACCCTATGTAGTTGGTCTTTAAGGTCACTGACTCGGGCATTTAGTTGATCTCGGTGTCTGATGGTTCAGTGACAAGGACATTTAGCTGATCTCGGTGTATGATGGTTCATAGACTCGTGCATTTGGCTGATCTCTGTGTCTGATGTTTCAATAACTCGGGCATTTAGTTGATCTCTGTGTCTGATGTTTCAGTAACTCGGGCATTTAGTTGATCTCTGTGTCTGATGGTTCATTGACTCGGGCATTTAGTTGATCTCAGTGTCTGATGGTTTATTGACTCGGGCATTTAGTTGATCTCTGTGTCTGATGTTCAGTCACCCGGACATTTAGTTGATCTCAGTGTCTGATGGTTCATTGACTCGGGCATTTAGTTGATCTCTGTGGCTGATGGTTCAGTGACTCGGGCATTTAGTTGATCTCTGTGTCTGATGGTTCATTGACTCGGACATTTAGTTGATCTCAGTGTCTGATGGTTCATTGACTCAGGCATTTAGTTGATCTCTGTGTCTGATGATTCAGTGATTCGGGCATTTAGTTGATCTCTGTGCCTGATGGTTCATTTACTCGGGCATTTAGTTGATCTCTGTGTCTGATGGTTCAGTGTCTCGGGCATTTAGTTGATCTCTGTCTGATGGTTCAGTGACTCGGGCATTTAATTGATTTCGATGGATGGTACAGTGTCTATAGCCCTTCAGCAAAATGATAACATAATCACAAAGAAAGAATCAGTTAATGTCTTCGACGAAAAATTCTCACTGGAGAGCCAAATAAATGTTCCACCTGACTGAAAACAAGATATTACTAAAGAGACAGAATTTTACAAAAATATAACAACGGTCCCAGGACAGCATCCCCTTGCTCTGCAGTGGTGGTCCAAAAAGGGTTAAAATCTAGAGTTTATAATGTGGGTATTCCTCGCACAAGATTACTCTTGGCAGATATGCAGATAAAAGGATGATAATGCTTCCCCTTGCGGGAGTTTTCACAAGATATTTCAGAAGTTAAGAGCAATGCTGAATGTGCTTTAACAATGTTAAGTTGTATCTGCCCCGCCGTCTTTTGTCAAGAGATATATAATTTAATTTAGCTCGTACAAACCCCCATCTCAATTAACAGTGAAATTCTTATTATATGGCTCTATAGATTTAAATATATAAATATTTAAGATGCTGATTCATCAGTGTGCACTTCTCTCTGTAATAACTAAATCAACTATGAATTTGTAAAAAAAAAACAACAACAACAACAACAACAACATATAACAAATTTAAAGATCAATTACTTTAAAACAATGTAAATAAATATGAACTGCTGATTAAAAAAAAACAGGTATCGTCGTTGAAACTGAGACTGACTTTAGGAAGCATAGTTGTGGAATATAGATCAATAAGTTCCGTTGTATTGGCCTTCTAAAATTGCCACTTAGCTTCCAAACTGCTGGAGTGTTGATGCTGCTGTTTCTGTCAATTCGTCTCTGTGACGAGGGCACATCTCCTGGTCAAGGCATGTATCTTCACAACCCGTTGTCGATAGCAAGCTTTGAACCACAGAATAGTAGTACAGCTGGTATCGTAGAATCGTAACTCAAATGGTCTTTTTTCTATCCTGCGCCAGCTATTACTCGAGGCGAAATCTCCTGTTAATATGTCTAACTTAAGACTGATTTTACGTGAGTATCTCTTTTTTCCCCTGTACAATGACAGGTGTCCTCTCGCCATTCAGACAGATACTCGCCGATTTCGGAAGTACCTATTAGAGCTGAGACGGCTCAGGAGCCATTAAGGTTATTCCAGTCTTTGGTCGACGACACTGCTTCAAATGTCTTCGCCAGGGCTCGAATTAATCCAGTCCAAGTCCCTGTCGACGACACTCCTTCGTCGATCAGGGCTCGAACCTGGATCTCCAGATTGCCAGCGCAGTGTGGTAACCATTACACCAGAGTGGATCCCTATCTCAAATGGTCTCGTAAACGCGTACCACAAACTTTAGAGGGATTAAATAAACAGATTCCGCTGCTAAGTCTTTGTTATCCTGATATTAATCAGGCGCCTTTCCCGCTGTCCGTCAGCCGATTCTTTTCTCTGAATTTTTACTTTCCTTGAGCGTATAACTCAGGGGATATGATGAAAATCACGATTCTTTTAGTTAATTTACTGGGAAAATTGCGACTGGACAGCGATGTGACAAGTGCCTGGTTGGACATGTTTAAATATACATATATTTATTACAAATGATAGTAAATATCTACATATGATGGCATCTTTTTCCACTCCCTGCTCCACTTGGAGTCTGGGGTTACCTCGGCTTCTGGTTCCCTGTGAGAACCCGCATGTAGCAATTCCCAGCGCTTTACTGTGGTGTTTCATGAGTATATCATTTTACCATGCTGAAGTTGCCAGCCTCTTAAGAACCTGTACAACCATCAGCAAGTTTAAACATGTCAAATTCAAAGTATAAAAATATGTTACAACTTACCCCAATATTGGGTTCACAGACTTCTTGCTTAGTTGAATAGTCTCGTCAACTTGATGCAGATGCCTCGAACACAAGTCTTGGGTATTATTTATATTACAGAATCCCTCTGTGACTTTGTGAGTAGGTCCTGTAGGAGTCCCGTATCCGTATTAAAATTAGGAGTTTCCTTATTGTATTAGTCAAAAGGTGCTCCAATACTTGTTTTCCTTTCCTAAAAGTTCAGAATCCTAACTTCTACTCTTTTTTGGCTTCAGTCTGAGCTGTCTACTTTTGACGATTCTGGAATGCAGTGTCATATGTCTAAACTGAGCTACATTATATTGCAGTTTACGGCCCACGTTTCTGTATGGCGTTTCTGACAAAACTTGCAATCAACATGAATGTATATTAGCCTCTAAACTGCTAAGAAAATAGCATTCGAATGTGCATGTTAAGAAAACTTCCCTCATGGACTTTTCTGCATGACTCATGCGTTTATAAAATTCAAACGGTCAATCTCCGTATATGGCTCGAAAATGACTCGTCGCCAATCTTTAACTCATCTCCGCAAGGATGGGCAGGCAAACATGACACGCATGAATGGAAGAAGTGTAAACATTGACACAAAAACAACCAAATACTGTCGGAGGTAGGAAAATAGAATATTCCAACAATCCAATGGCGCATATTGTTAGTACACACAATAAAGGTAGATCAATACTGCCGAAGATGAAAATAGAGCGAACAAAATTATGTGACACATAGTAAAGACATGATTTATTGCCCGTGAACATTCTGATTGTGTTCTGAATTTGGTGAGAGAACAGAAAGAGAGACAGAAGACAACAACAGGCAGAAAGAGAGAAAGCCGCGATCTGTGAAGAGAGAAGGTTGGAGAGAGATCATGAGAAACCCAAAGCAGAGAACGAAGTGGACAAACCCAGAGCGGAAGGAGGAGAAAATGAAAAGGAGAGAGCAGACAGATAAAAGGATAGGGCCCGCGAGTAGTTCTCAAGGCAGCGATGGGGAAAACCTCTCTCATACAGCATCGCCTAGTGCGACCTCTTTCCAACTATATGTTTACTCAGAGGCTTCTGAAGAAATAGACATCTGTTTGTCTAGATTAGAATCTTTAGCTGCTACCTATGGCTTAGAGAGGGAGAAATACAACATAAAGCTATCCCATAGTCCGAGGGGATCAGCATTCGATGTATTTCTGAAAATGCCCAATCAAGAGCAAAACAATTATGACATGTTGAAGAAGGCGTTGCTTAGCTGAACGCAAAGACGTTTCGTAGCAAGTTCCAATAAGCTAAGAGGCAGAAGGATGAATCGTTTAGGGAATTAGCTACACGACTAGAAACGTACTTGGAGAAGTGGAGATCCCTCGGCACCTTCGATTACTCGTATAAAAGGCTGCAGAAGTTGATAATCGTCGAGCAGTTCAAGGACTCGCTCACTCCTGACATGAGACGATTCCTGGTGGGGCACGGAACCGAAACTCTCGAGCAGGTGGTATTGTTTTCTGATCGTTATCAGTGCGCCCAGTTGTGGTGATCCCAGCAAAGAGGCGCATCCACGATAGTCACCCTAAAGAAAATGACCATCCTGAAATTGACTCCAAAAGTACGAATCACCATAGGCAGAAACAGAGCAATTCAGCCCAGGGGACTGAAAGACGATGGTGCAAATCGTGCATAACCGAGACGCATTTCACATCGAACTAAGAGGTCGAGAACAGGCCCTTATAATGTTCCATGCCTGCTGACGAAGTCGACAGGGAAACATGACCTTCACACATGCCAACATCACCCCAGTTATCCCCCATTGGTGAGCAAGTAATTGTTGATTACCCCACATTACTTTCTCTATATGATTCGGGCTTAGAAGACTCAGCTTTAGTTTCACCATCTTTGGTGAAAGCCCACCAATACACTGGTGAAACTGTAGAAATACAGGGGCCCCGGAAGAGGATAGAGCCTATGATTCTTCTGGTTGCGGAAATTCGTGTTTCAAATCGATTTGTGTGGTGAAAAATCAATGCCGCGGTTTTAGAAGATTTAGTCTACTCTCTCATTTTAGGGAGAAAGTATGTTTTCCTTGGGGATCCAACGCCTAAACACAGGTTAACACAAGAGGTAGAAAACCCAGGACCCGCTCAAGCTGCCCCGAGCTCTCATCTCTAACCAGCCTGAATTTATCGAAGCTGGAGAAGGCAGAAAGGGATATTGCAACCCTAAAGCCTTGTTTCGCAAGGTTGTATGTTAATAACTCCCATACTCCAATGGGAGCATATTAAAGGGAGAATGTTTTAGTCTAGAGACGGGTTGAGAACAAGAGACAGTGAGTTGTTCCAGTCTCCTATCGAACTCGCCTGATGCAGCAGATGCATAAACCCCGTACACGTGCCTTATTAAGACATGTTTCCCTCGAATACTTCTGGCCAAGCATGCAACGTGACATTCGACAACATGTGAAAGATTGTTCTGTTTCCCATAGCCCATGAAACCAGAAGGGTGAAAACCCTAATTTAGCTACAAGGTAGGTGATGGAGCAGAGCACACACCTCCCAACATTGGAGGGCTCTGACATTTGCTCACCACTTCCTCTCAGCAAGGCAGAGCTGAAAAGAGTGCAAGAAGATGATTTAACCTTAGCGCCCTGCTCTGACAGTGGAATAGAACACAGTCCCATTCTTCGATGGGAATAATTTTCAGAGAAGATGGAGTTTGTTTAGACGTACGAAACCTGGGACCCGACAAAAAGTCATGTCTTTCCTATTAAAATCTCATATTATGAAAGCAAGACATGTATCGCCTTCAGGGATGCACAAGTCAGTAGGAAAGACGATGCGTAATATAAGTGCACATCACTTTTGGCCAGAGCAAAGAGTGAACATAACGCAATACGTCAACAATTGTACCCACTGCCGGCAGAAAAAGCCAGTAGAGAGAAAAAGAGACAAACTGTGCTACTAAGAGCGAACTTAGTGGACAGCAAAACCCACGAAAAGGCGAACACCCAAAGATGGATATTAAACAAACATCTTTAGATAGGAGGTCTGTGACGTTATGCGATACTCCCCTTTTCGTATTTTTCTCTCTCTCCCATGATCTACTTATTTCTAATTTTCGGAGCACAGACATATGTGCCCAGTCAACTGTTTACACTTCTTCCTGTATTAATTCGTCATGTCTGTTTACCTGATCATCCCTGCTGAGAGAGTAGGTAGGTGATGTAATATTACTATGTTGGTAAAATTCTAGTGTACCAGACATTGGCGCGCCCGATTAACATGAAGATCTCCCCGCGCGCTTAGTTATCGTGTAATAAGGCTATTGTAACTTCCTAATTTCTCTCGTGGAGAGAACACAACCCAGATGGTCACACGATGAATATTTGCTTGAACAGAAACTGGACAGTAAATTATCCAGGTGGTGAACTATTACAGACACGCAACTGAATGACGGAATGTTGTAATAAATTTCAGGGAAGACATAATTTGTGATAATGTAGGAAGTCGTGAGTGTAATCGACGGAAAAAACAATTCCTTTTATGGAAAGTGATGTTTAGAAAATCACGCACAATTTTCCTGTGACGAAATTGTTACGATAAACCCCTTCATTACACTTCTGATTGGGTACTTTCGCCGGTTTAGAGCTCTGCGAAATTCATGTCGTTAAGAAGACAGTCAGCTAGCCAGAGTAAAGAATAGGGTCAGAATTTCATTTATCGGACCGGGCCTTGTTTGAGCATTTTGTGGACTTATATGCTAGTAAAACTCCACCTACATTAACGCGGAGAGCCGGAATCCTAGAAATCTGAATACAATGTCAGAGTGGGAGCCTAGTGTAAAGTAATGCCCCAGACCGCGTGTAAGAGGCATCTTAAACACGTTGTCTTAACTGTTTCTTTGAGCCACGGGCCAGTATTTTCAAAGAAATTTTGGGGTGAGTTTTACTTTTTGTTAACATGTGAAAATTTCAGGTAGATGTCCAAATTCATATGAGGCTGGCAACCGCAGCATATACAATGATAGTTTCATGAACCACTAAGATTAACTCAGTTGTTGGCCTTTCCATTCTAAAATCCCAGTGAAACTCCTTAAATAGAGGCAAATAACCTATTTACATATCTGCTTAAAGTAATCATGAGTCAAGGATGTTACCTTTGGAAAAAGCATCCCTTTACATGAAATTTGGCCATTGGTGGACCATTACCACAGATCAAGGGAGACAACCCGCGACAATTGTGGTCTCGTTTTGGGACAATTGAGCCCTAATCTAGTTTCTCTCCCTGGATAATGCTGACAACAAATACTTCTGGTTCCAGCTTTAGTGGGTCGGGACATTCCCAAGGGTGCGATGGTGGAAAGCATCTCCCATGCGGCAGGCCTAGTGTGGCCTATTTCTAGCTGGATGTCTATTCAGAAAGTTTACAAGAAAAAGATGTCTATTTGATGTTTATTCACGTCCTTAGCTGCCAAGTATGGCCTAGAGGAAGACAAGTATAACATGGAGTTTTCTCACAGTCTGCTTGGCTAAGCCTACGATGTCTTTCTGAAAATACCAGTGGAGGATCCAAATAACGATTACGTCCTGAAGATTTCAAACGATTTCAACTTAACGCTGAAACTTTCCGAAGCATATTTCGGCAAGCTAAACGGGAGAAGGGCGAACATTTTAAGCATTTAGCTAGACTATATACGTATCTGGAGAAAGCGGGTCGCTCAGCACCTTTGATGAATCTTATCTTATGAAGAGCTGCAGGAAATTATTATCGTGGAACAGTTCTAGAACTCGCTCACCCCTGACATGAGATGGTTCCTCGCGGAGCAGAGGTCCAAAACTCTTGATCAGGAGATTATCTTTGCAGAAAAATACCGAAGCGCATAGACAGAAATTAACTGTCTGAAAGCGAGCGCTCGATAATCGCCCTAACCAAACAGATCGCCCCTTTCACGGCTACGCAAGATACAACACAAAAATCGACACAGCAGCAAGACAACACTAGGCAAAAATCAAGCAATCAATTCCATGACACTGGGAAACGATGGTGTAAATTGCACTGTCAGGACACTCATTTCACAATGGACTGTAAGAAGCAGAAAACTGGCTATTACAATATTGCGAACATATTAACAGGATTGACAGGGAATCATTACCTTACGACATGCCAACAAAATCACCAAGAAAATAGTGATTGTTTATAATCAATCTTCCAATTGTCTTTATGACTCGGATCTTGATTATGAAACTCTAATCTCGTCATCTTTGGTTAAAGCTCACCAGTACACTGATAAAACTGGCGAAATACAGGGGCTCCTTAAGAATATCGCCCCCATGACTCTTCCTGTTGCGGCAGTTGAAGGTCAGTGCGATACATTAAGGGACGGATTAATGCACTAGTGTTAGATAATCTAGTATGTACTCTGATCCTAGGGAGGACATGTGTCTTCCTAGGAGACCTCTCTCAGGACTCCAGGATGACCCAAAGAGAGAGTACTCTGGACACGCCAAAGGGATAACACAACCCTAAAGCAGTATGCAAAGTTGCATGACAACTAGTACTCCTATACGGCACAGGGAGCATTTTATAGGGAGAATGGTTTGGTCTATATACGGCTCGGGACCAGGAGAGAATTAGTTGCTCAATTCCCATATAGAACCCGCATTATGCAACAAATGCATAAACCACATTTTCAATGCCATTGAGGAGCATGAGCCGTAATTAGGAATGTTTCGCTCGAGTATCTCTGGCTGGGCGTGCAATGAGACATTCGACAATGTGAAAGATTGCACGGACTGCTTGACTTGACACACTGTAACTGAGAGGTAGCTTTTCGTGACCGTGATGCCATTATATGGAATTACGCAGTTGGTACAAGCTGTTTTGGGCTGCCATAAAGTGTATTGTCTATGGGTCGGTCGTATGATAGGAGGAGCTATCTCATTCCTTGGAGTGCAGGGCAAAGTAGTAGGTGGTGTGCTACTGTCTCTAACGGATTAGGGCAGTATCAACGTTTTTACTATATTTTGTGATCACATTCTGTTTATGTGGCTATTTAGTGTAGAGTGACTGTTGCATCCTTTTTGGGTCCTTAACAGTATTAAAGTAGACATGGGTCTTACTTCTGTTAAGAGGGTACGCATCAACAAATGTGGTAAGAATATATTTGCAAATTAAATTCATCGCGCACGGAAGCGCACATATTTGTGCGTGGATATATTTTGCGTTTTGTTGCTAAACACTAGATGACGCAGTGACCTCAGAGAGAGAGAGAGATGGCTGGAATGGAAGTCAGACGTTGGTCTGTTTATTCGAACCCCATATAGTGGGTAAACTACTGTGAATTTCTTTTATACGGCCTTCCATGTGGAAGCTATCGCTGTAAGGAGTTTACCGTAAGTCTCTTTTAAGATAATATGTATATTTTCGCCCGTTTGAATCTAGTCAGAGTATTCAATGGGAATTGTTGACCCATCACTAGAGTGTACTAGAATGGATCAAGGATGAATTGAAGTTATTGAATCCAGCCCTTTTATTTTTAATACGTTTCGTTTTGAAGAATTGAATTACCAACGTAACTACAGATGTAAAGAATATTTTCGCCGTCATACCGATTACGGCAGTTTATCAGAGGTCAATCAAGTTGACTAGTTACGATTATATATGATGAACTTTTATATGCTATGCATTTGTGATGATCAACTGTATGCGTCCACGAATAAATGTCTCGTCTTGATCAACAACTTTGAATCCTATATACGTTATTTCCAGTTGGTCGAACTTTATGACCTCTTTAGAGCGATGCTCGTTGAGTGACTTTTGGTCTGTTCATTTGACCTATAATTTTGTCGGCCACCTATAACCCGACCCAAGCTGACCGTATTTTGATTAATCAGCGAACTTATTAACATTCATGCTAGCCGTGCCACCATTACCCACGCACGAGGAATATATAATTAATGAAGAGAAAAAGCACCATAACAGTGACCTTATTCAGGGCTGTTAGGTGTAGGAAGAGTCTTCTTCCTCTTGTAGCTTGTGACCACGTGTTCAGACAATCTTCTGTACAGTTATTTTTTTATTATTTGTTTTATTGTTAGCATACTCAATGGATAGTAAACCTGTGAAATTTGCACTGCCTTCTTTGCTAACTTATCAGCTGTCTCATTCAATGAGATATCTAAGTGGCCAGGTATCAACTGCATGTGTATTTCTGTTCCATCATCATCTCAACCCGTAACCCGTCATGGGTCGTAGGGGTGCAATGGTGGAAGCATCAGCAGACAGGGTCCTCCACTGCTCTCTATTCTCAGCAATGCGTACAAGTATGGAAAAACCGTGTCCTACCCATTCTTTGATGTTATCAGCCCAGGATTTTCTTTGCCTTCCTCTTCTCCGCTTACCTTCGACTGTTCCCTGGAGGATCATTTTCGAAAGGGAGTCATGAAGAGTTACATGCCCAAACCAGACAAGCTTTCGACGTTTCACTACTGACAAAAGTGGTTCTTGGTGGCCTGCATAGGTGTTTATTTTTAAAGGTAACATTCATTTTGCTCATGAGCCTTTGTCATCAGCAAACAGGACGCGGAGTATTTCAAGGTGGTCTGCCAGGTCGTTGATGAATAGGAGGAAAATGGTGAAGCTTACGGTCGAGCCTTGTAGGGTGTATTCATGGATTGCTCTTTTCCCTGGTACTGTCCGGTTGAACGTTACGTAGATGGTTCGATTTGTAAGGAAATCTTTTATCCAATGAAACATTCTTCCTTCTATGCCCGTCTTCTGCTACTTGAAGAATTCTCGCTATTCGCGGCGGTTACGTTTCTTGAAAACCCCGCGAATACGGAACCATTGATAATATGGAAAATAGAGGGTTAGGTTCCTGCTGTACACTGTTCACCATACACTATTGCTACAGATCACTATAAACTCATCATTTCGTGTACCCTTCTAGTAAAATGCAGTTTATTTATTATACAGTTCATTTTATAATTGTATTTTATGCACTGTTTCTTTGTAATAGTACAGTATGTACAATCCGTTGGTGTACCAATACTCGCTCACTCACCATATCACTCATTCACACATACACACGCAAGCACACACACAAAACACTTACACACATTATTACACAATCGCAATTACATACAGACATACCAGAAAGAAGTTTATCTAACACACGTACGTAATCATTGAGGCTCATCACATCCTTCTGACGCTTAGGAACACTCGCCATCGCACTTGCACTACTCTTGGATGCTATTTTTAATTCCAAAAATAATCAAAAACAGTTTCAACTGCAAAAACGTGGATGAAGAGATGCTCGACTAAGACACGTGTAAAGACAACGAAATCCGCACGAACAAGGAGTCAGCTTCTCCTTGCTGCGCGGTAGGCGTCTTGAACGTTTTTGCCTACTGCGCATGGCCACGAATATCCGCGAGGTGTCAGCGAAAGGCAAAAATTGGTTACACTTTATGTCGCGCGAATCCGCGAATACAAGAACACACAAATAGCGAGGATTGACAATGTCTATACTCGGTCGTATATCTGCTTGAAGTCTACGAAATGCCCGAGTCACTGTACGTTTTCTAATTCTTCTTCTTCTTCGTTCGCCCTCAAACTTCTACATTAATGACTCAATGTGAAAGCAGTAGTCAGCTCAAGGTTCCTGACATCTCCATACAGTTTTTGGTTGAGAGAAGTGGGTTGTTGCCATATGCCACTCCTTTCATTGCTGTAAGTTGGGCAGGACTTGAGCAGAGGTTCGGCTGTTATGTGGCTGGTCCACAGGAGCATAGAGATCTGTTGGACCAATCCTTTACTTGTGATATAGATGGTACCTCAACCTATTATGACCAGTAGGTAGCGGAAAATGATGACCTGGTCTCGCCTAGACAGCTGGTGATAGGTGTCATCTTTCATGTGACCTATATTGTTTTTTGCAGAGCTCCCCTTTCTTTAGCATGCTTTTCTAACTTTTCGTTGCCTGAAGTTTTGGGCTGGTATCCACGGGACTATGCACTTATTGAAGCATTTGGCCAGGTTTTTAAGTGAGTTTATCAGATCTTTCAATCCTTTAACATGGTTGCTCTTGTGGCCGTGAGTCGTATTGCAAGATTCGGACCACTGCCCTTTCAGTAGATAGTGTGTTGTAAAGTAAATACTAGAAACTTCCTTCACTCAGACTGACTCTACTTTTTCTTCATACCCACTGTTTATCAATCGATACCACTCAAAACAGCAGTGAAAATATCAATGGTAGAACTTTATTAACATACGTTGATAACTGAGTAAAAATGGTATGCCCAACCTTTCTCTTCAAGGTTGGCAGTCTTGCAAAATACAATCTTCAGTTTCAAACAATCTCAGTATCCATTTTTTTCACATACATTTTGCTTGTCTTCTTACTATTACTTGTCCCAGCTATAGAACCTGTCATATATTTATTCAGACAGAACTTCCTGTCGTTCTTCTGTTTATGTTTCTTTTCCCATGTTTCTTGTTATATCTCTATACGAGAAACTGGCCTTAACCGCCAGGGCTGTCACTTTTACCAAGATTTCATCTGTTTACTGTCCTCTGCTCAGACCTGGTCTGCTGAGCCACATACGCAGTAAATAATCAAAATGTCAAAACGTACCTGTTTTGTTTCTTCATTTGAAATACACTTTTTCTTACACACACACTTTGGTGCTCCGAATATATCTTATACAACAATATAAAATCTTACGCTGCACGTTCAATATCTAACTACACACTTCAGAGAAACACCTTTCCCTGCCTACATTTAGCGCGTCTCAAACCAGACTCCGTCAAAACCCCGTTCTAACATTCTTCGTTCACGCCTAACATGTGTTTACGCATCTCGACTTTCTCGTGCATACTTTTTTTTTTCACTCACTCAAACCTGTAATGGACTTAATTCTAAGTTACTTCCCTTAAGACAAAGCCTAATCTTACACATCTTATCTCCCTTCATTAACGACAAATAATCTGCAACCAAATCCATCCATAAGATTTTTCTACATTCTTTCTCTCTATCAAAACCAAACCACCGTTCACACATCTCCCCCCCTTAAAAAAAATTTCTCTCACAGAGAAAATTTCCCGAAAAATCTCCACTTACTCTCTTCCTTCCCTCTTCTACTACCAATTCCATCCCTTTCTTCCTCAACATCTGTCCCAATGAGACCCACCATTCTCCACTTCTAATCAACCTCACTCATCTTCCTGTCTACAATTTCCATTTCATAGTATACATTTTCCATCATGGAATTGTTTTCATATTATACATTTTACTGAATACAACTCTTTTCATGTTACAACTTGTACATAATGGCACTCATTTCATAGTACACCTTGTCGTTTGCTCCTTTACGACTCTTACTAGACCTTTCTAACTTCATTAGTCATTTACCATCCCTTTTATCTCTACTCCCAAGTTTATTATCCCGCCTACGCGAATTATCTTGAATTTCTGCCTATCTCATTAATCGTTCTACTTAGTTGCATATCTTTCCTACGTTATCTACATTTCATTTCCATCTTCCCTTGTGGTTAAAAGAAACCCGTAACCATATACAATGTGTACTGTTTCCTCAACATAATTATTCTCTCCTCTATTCTCATTTCCTTAGTTTTTCTATCTCTCATTATTCTTCCTTATTGTCTCCCTATAACCTCCATTTCTTATAACTTGGAGAAGCCTCGCTTCCCACAAAGTCTTCACCAGACTCTGGCAACTGCCGAAAAACAAAAATCTGCATCCTCCTCAACTCCGTTGTCAGCTCCCTCTAGATTATCACTTCTAGTTATCCAATTTTCTCTATATCTTCGCCATTTCCCTATGGCCCTCATCTACCGCCATATTCTCTATAGTTTCTCCAATACTCCTTTAGTTGTCTCGTAATTCCTTTTCGTCTCCTCTCTGTGACTTCTCAATTCCTCCCATCTACGTCTCTCTCCCTTAATCTATGGCTTCCCTGCCTCTTTCCTCTTCTCTTCCACCACTGCAGTAGTCCATCGTTCGGACCTACTCAGCTTACTTTATGTTCAGTGTAGAACGATTGCATCTAGTTTCCAAACAACTAGACTCCCGCTGCAATTTCTACTTCTCTCCTTTTATCCAAAATCTCCGTCTCCATATTACTCCATAATACTTCATATCTCTCCATCTTTCTGCCGTCCTGCTCCACGGCTTCCCAAAATCTTATTTTCCCTTATTTCTCCATATTTCTCCCAGAAAACCCCATACAACCGCCGTCCTCCTCAACGGTTTCTCAAAATCTCTAAATTTCTATTATTCCTTCCGTCTTCCTCTACGACTGCTCAAAATATATAACTCCATATTTCTCCCATTTCACCATAATACTCCATGTTTCTGCTGTCCTCCTCTACGGCTTCCTCAAAATCTCTATCTTCATATTACTTCGTACCTCCATACCTCATTTTGCTCCATAACTGCCGTCCTCCTCCACGGCCTCACCAAAATGTCAGTCTGCACTATTCTTGCCGTCAAAACCACGGCGTTTCACATAATTTCCGCCATACTACCATGGCCTCTAATCTACTTCTTACATCTCCTTTCCTCCTCTCCTCTACTGCAGTACCCTATTGGTCCGGTGTACCCAGTTTACTTCTTAAGTGCGGTATGGACCAATCATACTTGTCTTTTTAAGACTAGCAACCGCCGCCATCTTGTTCCATATAACATATGCTATGTCTCCTCCCATAGCCTCCTCCTATGCTAACTTATTCATCAATTTTAGCATCTCCATCATCCTAGCCTCTCTGGCTCTAAGCGCTTCTAACTCTATCTGTTTATCCAAATCTTGAGTCTCCTCTTCTCGTCTAACCTCGTCAACACTTTGCTTCCTCTCCACCTCTGTATCTCGTGTATCTCTCGAGTTTCTCTCGACCTCCTTACTTCTTACTCCGTCAACCGTTTGCCTCGGTTTCCCTCTATCTTCCATTTCTTCCCTTCTCGTACTCCCTGTACTCTTTAATTTGTCTCTACCTCGACTTGTACTCCTAGTATCTCTCATACTACTACTCCTATTTCTATCTCCCTTTCTAGCCTCTCGGCTCTTGGATCGGTACTACCTTCGATCCGTATTTCCTCTCTCTTCCTCCTTTCTAGCCGCCCGGCTCTTAGATCGGTAATTCCCTCGATCTGTAAGTGTTCTATTTCTCTGTGTATCTAATCCCTCTGGACTCTTGGATAGGTATTCCCGTCGACCCGTATCTCTTCTATCTTCTCTTCTATTTCTCAGCCTTTCTCGGCTCTTGGATCGGAAATCCCTTCGATCCGTATCCCTTCTTATTTCTCTACTATTATCTCTCCTATTCTCCTCGCTCTCTCTAGTCCTGAATCGGTATTCTCCTCGACTCGTATCTCTCCTATTACTAGCCTCTCTGCTCTTGGATCGGTATTCTCTTCGACCCGTATCCCTACTTGCCTCCTCAGTATCTTTACTCTTAGATCGGTATTCTCGTCGATCTGCACTTCTACTACTTTCATGTTTCTGAACTTCTTCCTCTTTCTGCTTCGCCTTCTCTGTGGCCTTCTTTATATCATCACCTGCCCCAGGTGCTGTGACATCTTCCTTTTTCTCTGATGTGTGTCTATTCATATCCTGTTTGCTTTCTAACTCTTCCAACTTCCTCTCTAAATCTGCGCAAAGTGCAGTTAACTGTTCTATTTTTGTTCTATCTTTATTTCCATCTTCCTCTTTGTTTTCCCTCGACCTTCCCTGGTCGACACTGTCTATATCCCATTGACCCGTTCCCTTGGTCTTTCTGTCTTGTTCTTTTTGCACTTCTCTATGACTACATTTCTCCTTTTCCAATTCTTCAAATTTCCTGTCCATATATTGAACAATTGCCCGTATGTCCTTCATCTCCGCTACACTACTATTTCTTACTTTATTCTTCCTCTTTATTCTGACCTCTTCTACATGTCTCAACTTTGCTAGACGCCTTCTGTAATCCTCTGAATCGTCTGATGACGACGACCGCTGTCTCTTCATCCCTCTTATATTTTCTTCCTCCATCTCTTCCTGCGTATCTGAATCTTTAGCTGATGTGTCCTCTATATTCTGAGTTTGACTTGCACCACTTTGTTGTTTAGTATCTATCTGTTGCTCCTTTTGTTTCAATAGCTGCTGCTCCTGTGCTCTTTGTTCTGCAGCTCTCGTATGTTTGTACGGTGCATCTATTTCTGTTTCAATAGTATTCCATTGTTTCCTTATTCTTGTCGTATCTTCTAGAATCTCATTGTACTGTTTACTCTCTGTATCCTGCCATACTTGTATCCTGTCTTCCTCTGGCCTATATGTGCCCATCTCTTGTTCCCTGTGTAAGATTTCTGGCCTATATGTGCCCATCTCCTCTTGTTCGCTGTGTAAAATTTGGGGGGTTGGGATTAACCGATCAGATGTTGTTTCTGGTTCTGCATGGACGTGTGTTCTTCCTGCCATTGTGCGACTCTGACTACCTGTTGATGTTTCTCCATAGTCATCTTCCCATCCTACTCTCCAGTTGTCTCCTATCCTGTTAGACTCCTTCCAGTCACTATCCTTTTGTGTTGCTTCAGTTCTACGTGTTCCTATCCTATCATGTGTATTGTTATGTTGTTTATGTCCTTCCGTGTAGTGTGGTGTGTTATTGGGAATCCGTGTACATCTTTCTTGAACACTGCCTCTCATACTATACATACTATGGCTCCTTATATAGCCTCTTATATCCATCGGTCTATCTTCCTCTATTTCGTCTACGACAAGCTTGTAGATTTCTTCCTTTCTTTGTGATAAGTCTATATCAAACTTTTCTTCCAGAATTTTCTGCACCTCCTTTAGTACCACGATGTCTGGTTTAGTTCTTCCAAGGATGACTTTTATTTCTTTCCTCAACTGCTCTATACTTGGTTGAGATATTTTGATCCTTTCCATCTTTTCTGTTACACCGTTAACTCTCTGTATTCCATTCTCTTTTGTGTGCTTTTTCTCTCCTAACACTGCATTGAGTCTGAATGGTGTGCATACATCTTCCTTGATTCCTACCTTGTCCTGCTTCCTTGTTTCCACTTTCTTCTGCTCTCTGTATATCTTGTTAACTCTATGTTGTGGTACCACCACTGTTTGTGGTTTCCGATTTTGTCTCTGACGCGCGTTGTTATTGTTCATAGTTTCTTGTATTATGCGCTTTTCTTGGTGTTCCATATTTCCTTCCTGACCTTCCATCAGTTGTACCCTTCCTAATACAAATCCTCTTGGTATTCTAACTGTTTTTCCCGTGGTGTTTATAATCATCGTTGGAAATTGTTGTCTTTTTCCAATTTGTACTATTCCTTCTACCATTTCTAGTCCGGGTTCATCTAGTATATCTCCATCTTCCCAGTCGAGTGTTAAGACCGTTTGTCCTTGGTTAAAATATGGGGATCTTTTCAACTTGCCTTGAACAATACCGACTTCATTCGGTCGCAGCGTAACTGTTGTTCTGTTTCGGATTATGGACGCTATGTATACGTCGTCCTGTAACCTGATGCATTCGCCATGTATCTTCAGTTGGTGAGTATCAAAATGTACTTGAGCCTTATGTTTTAGCAGAAAATCACGTCCTAGTATGATATTTCTCGTCATCCCCTTCACAATGGTGAACGTGTGTTCCACGATCATATTGCCAATTCTCATTTGCACCATAGCTGTTCCCATCACTTTCACGTTTTCTCCTGACACCGAGGTAAGTGTATTTTGTGACTTTCTGTATTGAGCTACGCCTCGTATCTGTTTATAAAGTCCAAACCTGATAAGGCTTACAGTAGCTCCAGAGTCTACCAATGCTCTATATCTCCTTCCGTGTATTTCGACAATACATGAACAAGGGTCTGGTTTATGCGCCAGCTCAATTGCTGTTGCTACTTTTCTTTTAGGGATACGTTGTTTTCTTTCTTGTTTTTCAATTTCATTTATTTGTATTTTCTTGTCTTTGACTCCTCTCCTGATGTCTCCAACAAAATTCCTCAAATCTATTCTAGTTCTTCTCCTATTCACGCTGTCCCAATGTCCTGATCCATAGTTGCTGTTGAAAGTCGGGAGTGTCCTGTCCCTGTTATTCCATGTTCTATTATGTCCCTGTTTATATTGATATTGGTTACATTTCCATTTCCCAATTTCGCGATCTGTACATATATTTCTCCTTTCATATTTGTTCCTGTTTATAACTGAACCATCCCAATTCATCTTCCTATTTCTGTATTCTTGACATGTCTTTTGTAGCCATCCTTTCTTGTCAAACCAACTTGCAGGATGGTGTACTCTGGCCCATTGTCTATGGTATGGTTGTTGGTTATACCTAACATGTGCCCTTCCTATCATGTTCACTTGTGGTTGCCTTCCATTTATTGTATCAATATATCCTTTCTCCGTCTTGTCCTGTGGTTATACTATCTCCCTGATGAGTCTCCCTCTGTTGGTGTTTACTTCATTCTCTTGTCTATTCTTTTCGGACTGGTTGTAATATTGTTGTCTATTGTGTTGTCTACTACGTCTCGGGTTAAAGGTCTCAACTCTCCTTACTGAGTGTTGTGGCTCTAGTGGCCTATAATTACACGCAAAGGCTTTATGTCCCAGCCTATTGCAAGCATAACACACGATTGGCTCGCGGTCTACCTGTCTTGACCTATAAAACGTTTCCATTCCTCTCCCTCGTCTTTCTATCCTTCTTTGTTGACAATGTCCTATCTCCATAGGTTCTTCCTGTGTTTCTTCACATGGAACCACTCTACCAAGCCTGAGGTCCAATCTTCTTCTAATGTTCTCTTCGGCTGTAGCAAGTGCAATGGCCTGTGACAAGTTTTGTGGGTCCTTCCTGGGGAGATGTAATTTAATTGGTATACCATTCAACCCATCGACGAATATGCCCACTAACTGTTTTTCCACCTCTTGCTGGTTAGTTTGTTGCCCCAAGAAAACTTCTTCCGCTAGGTTTAACAACCTGTCGCTGAACATTTGAATGGGTTCCTCTGCTTGTTGTTGTATGCTCCTCAGCATCGTCCACGCATAAGATGCATCCGTAATTTGTGCATACCTTCTTATTAGTTCTTTCTTAAAATCTTCCCATGTCTCATCTGGGACAGTGTCAAACCTGCGTCTTATAAAATCTACTACTAACCCGCATGAGGAAAGATATGCAACTTGTTTGTACTCACCTTGGTCCATATTGACCGAAGTGCAATATCTTTGTATCTCGAGCAACCATTTTCTACATAAAGTAGGATTCCCTGCATATGGTGTTATGCTGTTCCGGATATTCTGGAACTTACTTTCATTTCTAATGGATGTCATAGCCTTAGCTACCTGCTCCAGAGCAGCCACATTGGGATCTAAACCCGCCGTAAGTTGTTGTTGTTGTTGCATCTTGTCTTGACCTGTAAGTGTTAGTATTAATAGAAACACCTGTTAAAAAAAATTAATATAAATCTCTTGGTTGACCTGTAAGAGAATTATTAACCAATATCTGTGTACAATACTTATAATTCTTATGAGTTACAAAACAATTATGAATCTAATTCTCATAATTTAACTGACTACACTAATAATTAACTTAATTTGTTTCTAAATATTTATGTGTTACATAATCTGTTTTCCTTGATTGGGATACACACTTGCTCCTCCAGTATTTCAGAATTAATCAACACAATTTTTGTCTTATACGGCTGTATATTATTATTTTTGCGCGTTGGGCCTGTTGATCATTCAGATTGTTATCTCATGCATGTACCTGTATTCTGACGGTTGTCGGATGATGTAGACTGTTTTGTTCTTTATATTCTTCTTGTGCACTTGTCCTTCGTGATGTCTTGACTTCTGTGTTGTCTTGCTTTGTTTCTTCAGCTCGCAGGATTCCTTCGATTTGTATCTTCTTAATGAACTTGACCTTCGTGATGCTTTGGATAGACTTCGTTGTTTTTGATGTCGCTTCACTTTACTTGACTTCTGTTTTGTCTTGATTTGTTTTTTTTCGCTCGCAGGATTCTTTCTTGCTGTGTAATCTCTTCTTAGTGAACTTGACCTTCGTTCTGTCTGCAGTCTTTTAAATCTCTATCTTGTATAGGGTTAGGTGCACCAAAATACTCTGTGACCGTTGTAGTGCTAGATACGAAAATATTTGACGCAACCGTACCTAATATGTGATGCCGAAACTGACATCTGAGTGGAGTCTGTCTTTCTTTATAAAAGTTTCTTGAACTATCATTGAGTTATAAAAGTTTCTTGAGCTATTCTAGTGTAGGGCTGGTCACTGGCACCATTAGTTACCCTGTCATCTGTTGTCTTTACTACTGCCTACTGTAGGGCTGGTCACGAGCACCATGAATGTCTGTCGACGGGGATGGGTTTTGCATAGTGTAGGGCTACTGCCCTGTCCCAGTAGTGTGGTGTAACCGTGAATACTAGAAACTTCCTTCACTCAGACTGACTCTACTTTTTCTTCATACCCACTGTTGATCAATCGATACCACTCAAAACAGCAGTGAAAATATCAATGGTAGAACTTTATTAACATACGTTAATAACTGAGTAAAAATGGTATGCCCAACCTTTCTCTTCAAGGTTGGCAGTCTTGCAAAATACAATCTTCAGTTTCAAACAATCTCAGTATCCATTTTTCACATACATTTGCTTGTCTTCTTACTATTACTTGTCCCAGCTATAGAACATGTCATATATTTATTCAGACAGAACTTCCTGTCGTTCTTCTGTTTATGTTTCTTTTCCCATGTTTCTTGTTATATCTCTATACGAGAAACTGGCCTTAACCGCCAGGGCTGTCACTTTTACCAAGATTTCATCTGTTTACTGTCCTCTGCTCAGACCTGGTCTGCTGAGCCACATACGCAGTAAATAATCAAAATGTCAAAACGTACCTGTTTTGTTTCTTCATTTGAAATACACTTTTTCTTACACACACACTTTGGTGCTCCGAATATATCTTATACAACAATATAAAATCTTACGCTGCACGTTCAATATCTAACTACACACTTGAGAGAAACACCTTTCCCTGTCTACACTTAGCGCGTCTCAAACCAGACTCCGTCAAAACCCCGTTCTAACATTCTTCGTTCACGCCTAACATGTGTTTACGCATCTCGATTTTCTCGTGCATACTTTTTTTTTTCACTCACTCAAACCTGTAATGGACTTAATTCTAAGTTACTTCCCTTAAGACAAAGCCTAATCTTACACATCTTATCTCCCTTCATTAACGACAAATAATCTGCAACCAAATCCATCCATAAGATTTTTCTACATTCTTTCTCTCTATCAAAACCAAACCACCGTTCACACACTTCAGGGCTGTTATTACGAAGAGGGCATCTGTAAAGATCACTATCAGTTTTTCTGCATGTGCTTTGTACCCAATAAGAGTTTCCGCTGCCTATGTCAGGGCTTCTGCTTCATCATTGAAGTTATTGCAGTATTTGCCAGTGTCAATTGTCATAGAGTGGATTCTATTCTTTAATTTTATGAGGATGCCAGCTCCCTCATTTTAAATAGCATTGTTTTGCCAAACCATCAGTATCTGCATGTATCCATGGAAACCTTTGGCCACTATACTTAGCTGCTATATGCTTTCTTTTAGTTTGTGTCTGAATGCCTTTACTTTCAATGCCTGGAATATCAGATTTTAGATCAGGAACCTTCTGTTCTACATTGGGATAATTGAGCTTGGTGCTATTTTCTGTGCGACTGAGTGATAAAGTTGTTAATATATATTTTGATAAAGTACTGCTGGAAGACAGGCGTCAGCCACCATCATCAGTTGACAAGATCTCTATGGTGTTGCCTGCCCCACTGTAGTGTATGGAATGTCAACTTGACCTACGCAGTGGTGTGTAGACATGGATGGAGTGTATAATGTGCGAATGATGATAAGGGTTCGTGTTGTTGACAAATGTTCTCTTCTCACACTCATGTATGACCGGAAGTCATCGACACCAACGACTGTGTACCTTTTCTAAAGTTTAATTGGACGTACACACTCGACAGCACAGATAGTGACAAATCACAGGTTGCCATAATACATCATAGTACAGTGGACAAATGGTCTTGCAATGTTACATAGGCACTCATGTAGAATAATTGTATAATGGACTGTCAGTAGCCAAGCACTCAGTATCGCCCATACATATATCATCTGACTTCACTGACTGAGCACGTCAGCTTGTAAACAATATTTCAGATGGCTTCTAAACCTAATCTCGTCTAGCGACGATTCTTCAACATAATGTTCAGCACATATTTTTCCATATAATAATATTGAACCGCTAGCAATGGGTTCTCATGTGTAGCAGTGATCTCTGGACTGATCAAGCGATAATACGGGCATCCCTTTTCTCTTCTTGAAAGTCCTACATGTTTTGGTTCCAAGATGGCTCCACTCGTGAGCGGTCACTCACGTTTGAATACAGATAATGAATCTGTCCTAAAGTTAGTCATTCATAAAACATTTCATTGCTCTGTAGATTTGATCATGAACAATTGACTGCAATCTACAGGATATAGTGCTGCTAGGAATCGAAGTCGTTTTCATCGAGTCAAATATATTCTCTTAGACATTCAAATCGTAATTATCGAAAATGGTGGCTTCGATCGAGAGTTCATAAGAGTATCTTTTATTACCTTGGTATAGGAAATATGAAACTGCCATTCCTTGGCAATACGACTAAACACTGGGGTAAAGCATACATGATAGGTTTAGACGACTATCACCTTCCCCACAAATACTGAGATCACTTTTTCCCCGGCAACAGGCCGACATGAAAACACAGTCCCCTATCAGGACGAAGCCAAATCACACCACACCCTAGCGACACATCCGCCGAATAGCCTTCGACCTCTCTAGAGACAACAGAACATATAGTTCGACTTAGATATGTAAAGATATACAGATATAAGACAGACTCGTCCTACTCCGACAAACAATACACATAAATTCAGGCCATAGATATTCTGAAGCAAGAACAATCTATTATTACCCAAACAACGAATAAATCGCAGTAAAATGGATTTATCCGCGGAGTTTGATCGAAAGAGCCGACACAACTTTCAAGGGAAGTAACACAATAATGACTTTCCCTTAAGCACATTTTTGCTTTCAAAATATTTGCGAAGATAACAAGAATACCAATGTATAATATTGTAAGATATCAAAGACTGCACGTAACACTGAGTTTGCAAGCATGGTGTCTTTGTTAATTTGTTTCTTTTGCCTGGAGTATAAGTAAGAATTTTGCTCGTTTTGATAAGCCCCCAACTGATTTAAATCCGTAAAATATTACTCCACTAGCTCTGTTATTTGTATTTAAAATGACTGAGACATACAGGTGCATTTCACTCAAAAATTGATTAAATGAGCTATAAATGTGTATTTTTACAGATAACAAATTTAATCATCAATTAAACAATGTAAAATAAATAAAGGTGGGGGTAATATTGGAGTACCCAGAATAATAACAGCTACTTTTAAAACAGCTAAAAAGAAAATAAATGTAAACATCATCCAATGTTATGCACCAACCAATGATAAAGAACAGTCTGTGACAGAAGCATTTTATACTAGACTACGAGATATTATGAATAAAATAAAAAGAAGAGATATCACAATTAATTTTGATGGGTGACATGAATGCAAAAGTAGGTACAGTCAACACCGGCTTTGAAGAAATCATGGGAAAACATAGGCTAAGAAAATGGGGAACTATTCACAAACTTCTGTGCTTCAAGTCAACTGGCTATTGGAGGAAGCATGTTTCCACATAATAGAATACACAAAGCAACATGGATATAACCAGACAATAGAACATAAAATCAGATTGATCACATATGCATAAACAAGAAGTTTAGATCATCATTGTAGGATGTAAAGGTATATAGAGGAGCAGATTTCTGATTGGTCTGGCATTGAAATGCTTAAACTAAACTACTTCTTATTGGATCTCCCCTCAACACGTGTGTGCTTGGAGCAAAAATTTCTCTTATAACCTATAGCATTTTAAGACTCAGGCACTGCATTTCCAGTGTCGTCAAGGAGATATCATAGACAGCCAAGAACACGGAATATTAGGTCAGGCCTTGGGACTGGAAGTGAATTCTATAGTTAGTAACTCCACAGGCATCACTGTGCGCCCAAAGTTCTAGTCTTCTTCTTCTTTCTTTGATCCATAACCACCAACCGTCAAAGCAGTCAGCGGCCATCACGCCTGGTGGCGTCTTGTAGGGCAGCAACAAATTGATTCCACTTTGCTCGGTCGGCGGCCATCCTTCGTACAGTGCCCCAACTGTGGTTCATTCTTTGCATCTCAGCTTCCGCAGTTCTCCGCCAAGTTGTTTTTGGTCGGCCTCTCTTTCGCTTTCCCTCGGGCGTCCATAGCATAGCTGTTCTTGTGATAGTATCAGGGTCCCTTCTGAGGACGTGGCCAACCCAACTCCAGCGTCTGCCAGCTATAATGGTGTGCATGTCCTCCTGGTTACTCCGAATAAGTAGTTCTTGGTTGCTGATGATGTTTGGCCAAAAGA
Source organism: Oreohelix idahoensis (assembly GCA_024509875.1). Classification (NCBI taxonomy): domain Eukaryota; kingdom Metazoa; phylum Mollusca; class Gastropoda; order Stylommatophora; family Oreohelicidae; genus Oreohelix; species Oreohelix idahoensis. The sequence continues at coordinate 157,631 of JAMPIV010009922.1, forward strand.
GTCGGAGAATTTTCCTTAGGCAGATTGTGTGGAAGGAGGACAGTTTCGACATTTCCTTCTCTGTTATTCTCCAACATTCCGCACCATAGAGAAGCACAGAAAGTACACAGCTCTCATACAGTCTTAATTTGGTGTTTGTGCTGTACTGGGAAGACTTCCAAATGTTGTTGAGAACAGCAAAGGCTGTTCTCGCTTTATTCATTCTGTTGTTAATGTCCTTGCTTGTTCCGCCGTCAGGTGTTACTATGGATCCTAAGTAAGTAAATGTGTCTGTTTGTTCTAACTTCTGGTTCCTTACTGTTATTGACTCAGGATTGCCCACATTTAGTGTCATGACCTCTGTCTTCTTCAAATTGATGTTCAGGCCAACCTGCTGGCCATACTTATTCAGTCTATCGGTTTTGTCTTGAATGTGTTGATGTGAATGCGCGAGTAGTGCAATGTCATCTGCATATTCCAGGTCTTCCAGTGTAGAAAACGTTGTCCATCTAATTCCTCTTGGACTGCCCTCTGTTGTCTGGCACATCACCCAATCTATGACTGTCAAAAATAATGTTGTTGATAAGAGGCATCCCTGTCGTACTCCTGTTTTCACTTCGAAAGTTACATTACTCGATCCAACACTGCACGTAAAGTTAGAATAGAGGCTTTTTATGATGGAAACAATGCGGCTGGGAATTCCATAAGCCCTCAGAATTGTCCATAGGCTATCCCTGTGTATGCTGTCAAAAGCCTTTTCAAAATCAACAAAGTTAATGTACAGCTGTCTCTGCCATTCTGAGCACTGGTCTATAATGTTCCTGAGGGCAAATATATGATCTGCACATCTTCTGTTCTTTCTGAAGCCCGCTTGCTCTTTCCTCAGTTTATGGTCAACTGCTTTTGAAATTCTCTGGATGATTATCCTGCCTAGTATTTTGCTGGGAACTGAGAGGAGGGTAATTCCTCTCCAGTTGTTGCAGTCTGCAAGGTCGCCCTTCTTGGGCAATTTGACAGTTACTCCTTTACTCCACTCTGTTGGTGTTGTCTCAGTTTCCCAGACTTGTGCAAATAGTGGTTCTAATAGTTCTGCTGCTAGTTCAGGGTCTGTCTTGAATAGCTCAGCATTTAGATTGTCGTGACCAAGCGCTTTTCCATTTTTTAGCTCTTTGATAGCTGTGATGATTTCTTCTTTACGTGGAATGCCTGTATTTACATCTAAGTCACGTTCAGTCTCAGGAACATTCAGCTGAGTCTCTGGTGATTCCTTATTCAGTGTTTCTCTGAAGTGCTCTGCCCATCTTGTTTCCTGCCCCTGTGCTGTGGTGATGAGATTTCCTTGCTTGTCTCTTACTAACGTTATGTTGTTTGCACCTCATTTTCCACTGATAGTTTTAGTTATTTTATAGACTGTGCTTTGTTCATTTCTCAGAGCTGCCTCTTCTGCCTGTCTTGCAAGGTCATCCAGAAATGTCCTTTTGTTAGCACGGGTTTGACGTTTTACTTCCTTGTCCAGCTGACTGTACTGTTCACTATATATTGCCTTTAACCTGGGAGACTTAGCTTCTGTTTTCTTTCTTTTCATTTCCTTTCTCTTCGCTATGGTGTTTAGTGTTTCTGGTGTTATCCAGTCTTGGCTCTTTCTTTCCTGGAATCCCAAGCATGACTTGCTGCTTTCTTTGTATATTGTTGAGATGGTGTTGAATTTCTGGCCGACATCGTCGGTCTCTGTTCTTTCCTGGCTTTTGGTAATCAGATATCGTCTCTTACGTCAACCACGAACGCTTTTCTGGTGAGGGGGTCCTTAAGTTTCGTGATGTTGTATCTTTTCTGTTTGGCTACAGCTGGTCCAGCAGCTCTGAGTTTCACTTTCATTCTTGCTACTACTAGGTGATGATCACTTCCCACATCTGCGCCTCTTCTTACTTTCACGTCTTGTAGTGCATGTCTCCATCTGCCATTGATCATTATGTGATCTATCTGGTTTTTGTCTCGTCCGTTTGGTGATTCCCATGTTAACTTGTGCACTTCTTTGTGTTGAAAAAGTGTTCCTCAATGACCAGGTTGTTAATACTGCAGAAGCTTATTAATTTGTCCCCATTCTCATTTACTGTTCCACTGCCACATGTCACCATTACTCTTTCGTTATAATTATTGTGTGTTCCAACTTTCGCATTTAGGTCTCCCATTACTATAATAAGATCGTACCTGGGTACAGTTTCCATTTCCTTTTGTACCTGTTGATAGAACTCATCCTTGATCTCTTCATCACTGTCGTTTGTTGGTGCATAGCATTGTATAATTGTGGTGTTGGTGAATCTCCCTCTCAGTCTTGCTCTTATTAGTCTGTTGTTAATGGGTTTCAATTCCAGTAAAGACCTTTCCATTCCTTTCTTCAGGATAATGGCTACACCTTCGTTGTGCTGACCATCCTCTCTACCAGAATAAAGTACTGTTTCCCCTGTAGCTGTTTTTATTCTCCCCATCCCTGTCCATCTGCTCTCGCTTATTCCCAGGATATGTAGTTTGTAATTCCTCATCTCTGCTGTGATCTGTCTCAGCTTTCCTGCCTCATTCATGGTTCTGAAATTCCAAAAACCAATTCTGGTTTCGTGTTTGCGGTCTGGGCATCCGTTTTCATGCCAGTGGCTTCCTGTCGGCTTTCACCACTGTCAGTCATACGAGCCTGAGACTCCGGATGTCCATCCCGCATCAAAGTTTTTTTAATTTATTGCCGTTTCCGTAACGTGTGCGATTTTTTTACATAGACAGGGGTGTCGGCCCTGTGCTAAAACCCCCAACCTGGAGGACCAGGGTACCAGCTTTTGTCTGACCCCTACCCACGCAGACCAGTCCAGCTTGGTTGAACCTACCAGGAGTAAAACTCCCACTGGCATAGCTCTGGGGATTGTCAGGGCACACAAGCTGCCATACCGCTACAAGGTATAGGTACCATTGATGGCAGCCAAGTTCTAGTATCCCACTTAAAATGCACCCAGTTAGACACCTAACACACCTGAAGGTCTAAGGAATCTGATACAGCTGCCCGACCTATTACTTCCGGTTACTGTGCGTCACGTCTGTGGATATAATTATTAACCCAAAAATTATTAGGGTAAGTTGTAATATGTACATTATTTTATATTTTGCACTTGACATGTATAAATTGCTTATTTGACACCGGAAGAGAAGAAACAGTCCAAAGTACCTCTGGGAACCAGCAGTGATGGAACCCAACATCGATGACAAGTCGTCGTTAACACCTGGCCAGTTGATTCTCAAAGTATTGGCAACAGTTGATTCTCAAAGTATTGGCAACAGTTGATTCTCAAAGAATTGGCAACACTTTATGATTTGCAGTTTTAATTTGTGAGTTAACTGTTTAGATGACAGTATTTGTTTCATGTTGTTGAATGTAGCTTTGGTCATTCCTATTCTCTTCTTGATTTCTGTTTCACATCTGCCATCTTCTTTTATTTTATGACTAAGATTTGAGAAGCTCTTGACTTGTTCCAAAACTTGTTTTATGCAACTATAAATCTTTAGTTTATTTAATCACTAGCTGTAAATATCTGGCTCTGCTGGAGTTTTTATTAAGCTTTTTTTTAAACGTTTTATGAAACTTCTGACGATGTATCCATCACAAATTATTTTTTATGAATTGATGTTATCTCTTCTGTTTATTCACATACATTACTATCAATGTATTTGACTACATCGTGTACCATTTACGTATCGTTATTTTCTAAATTTATTATTGCAACATTATTCCAGTGTGTTTAGTCCAGTTGCCGTCTTGGACAAACATGAATAAATTTCTTGGTGTGCCCACTCTGGAGCAAGCAACATATAGCTGACCATGTGAAAAGCATGTATTTTCTAAATTAATGCCCGCTGCCTTAAGTGACTGTCTTTGTGCCTTGTTTATTGTCATTGCAAATGCAAGTCGCACTGGATATTGTAGTCGCTTAAAATCAAAAGCATGTAAGTTGGAATCAGAAGAATGCGTGGAATGTATGCATCTTCTCTGTCACGAAACGTCTGTATGTCTTCTTTTAGTGTCTCTCTCACACCTTCAGCACTACGGCAGTATAATTTCTTCTTCATTGTTCTCTCCAGTCACTTATTATTTGGCAATATATTGCCCTTTCATTCATTATTTTTCTCTATGGTGGATCTAGTAGGGTAAAGTCTCTTACACTCAACTCCCCTACGGAAGTATCTGCTAGGGGACTACCTTTATCTTTTTACGCTCCTTAGACTTATTTACGTTCCGCCAGGTGAACTGTGCTATTATCGTAACAATATCCGGTCATTATCACCGGTCAGCGGTAATACAATTATCTCATTCTATCAGCCGGGCCACCTTTGATAAAAGACGATCCTCGTTTTATAACCATATTGTTTGTATGAGTGGCCGGCGACACTTTTGTTTGACTGTCTGAAGAAGGCACGAAAACATGGGCGATTATGAGATAATTGTTTCCGCTGGGCCCCTGTCTGTATCATTATCACAGATAATTTGGACGGAAGGTACTTAGACAGTTAATCAGTTCACACATTGGTTTGTGAGAGCGCACAAGATGTCACCGGAAATATTACATCTTATTATAAAGAAGTCACGCGTGGGAATATTAAATTTAACATTTTAAACACGCGGGGAAAATTATGAATTTAAACACTATAACCAACATAGTACGACAAGAGCTTACGATTGGATTGAAGTGAGAGCCGGAATATACAATGAATCTCATTGGCAAGTTTACCGGGAAGTACAATCTGTGATTTGAACTGGAAACTTGAAACTGAAAATACAATCTAGCGAACTCAGAGACACAGAACAGGCAGCTTCGCAACTTCTATCGAGCAACTCCCAGCAACCAGAAAGAGAAGGATCGGACCTAGAATTCCACTTTTTATAAGTGAAAGATCAAAGTATTTGGGAAACATAAAACCTTAAAACGTAAGCCCGCCTTTATAAATACAGAGACTGAAAAAAACTTAAGAGGCCAGGACTTTAAATATCAAGACTGGAAACCTAGGAATCGTATCTCCCGTCATCAGAGAAACTTTCACAGATCAAGTGTATCGCAGAACACCCGTCGAAGAGGAATTACTAGTTTCCCAGTCCAAGAGTATCACAGAACACCCGTCATGAGAGGAATTTATCAGACGAAATTGATTCGAGAGCATTTGCACCAAAACTGCTTGTGTCCATTCAAAAACTGTGCGAGGAGATTGTGTATTACCCAATTTGGGGTAAATTGTGAACATTTCTTTTACAAATGTGAATTAACATGTTTTCTTGCTAAGAGGTTATATATGATGCTGGCAACCGCAACATACGAAAATAGTATATTCATAAACCACTACAGCAAGCGCTGGCGATTGTTTCTGGCTAGTCGTGCTGAAAACCCGACAGCAGAGGTGACCCAAGACTCCGACTGGAGCAGTGATGGGTGATGATTAAATCATATGTGCTTCAAGTGTATCATATCATTTTTTGAGATATATGTAGCTTGTTAATGCTAGTTCAGACACTAATCATTATCCGCGCTGTCCAGACACATTTTCCCAGTTAATACACAGAGGAATATTAGTGAATTTTAATCATCTTTCTTGAGCTGTGTTGTGTACTCAAGAATTGAATCCTTATGAGAGATTAACATTGGTGGGTGGACAACGAGAGAATGCGCCTGTTAAGCTTCCAACTCAGTGTACTTAGCAGAGGCATTTGTCTTTCTATTTTTTCTAAAAAGTACATGGTTACAAGCATCAGACGGTTTGAAGTACTAAGGTACTACGCCGCTAGTATGTGGAGAAGTGCACTCATCACCAAAATAGAAGTGACGGAAACCACGGCGACAGGACTCACCTAGAGTAAAATTTTCGTGTAAAATAGGCGAAAGCAACGGACTTTGATAAATCCTCACCTACGTTTCAGTGACGAAAACTTATATTTACAGCAAAATTTCACCAACCTTTCCATATTTATTTTAACTGTTAAAGACTAATTCATTCTTAAAATTGTTACATGTTGTTTTAAAACTAAACAACCATAGTCGCTTCAGATTTTTATATGTATAAAAGCAAACGTATGACCCAGAATATATATATATATATTTATACCTAGACATATATTTACCTCTAAACAGAGCTATACCATTATAAAAGGAAATTCGCTGAATTAACTCACCTGAATCAACTGATGTTGATGATGATGTTGATGATGTTGGTGATGATGTTGATGATGGTGATGATGATATCACGAGCCACAGTCTTCTTCATCATAGTTGAGGACACAAGTTAGTAACATTATATGCTAACATTATAGTAACATTACGAGGAGGATTATGAAATCTTCTGGCTGTTATCTCCAGGTGACAAATGTTTTGTGTACGATATTGCGGCCTACTTAGCGTGTACATAATCATAATTACGTACAACAAGTTGGGCTGGAATCATGATCGCCAATGTCACTCGACTAATCAGCTGGAGAAAACAAGAAAACTCATAACTTTACAGAAATAATACAAGCAAGTTTTACCGCCACAAGAAAACAAAAAAAATCAGTGACAGAAAAAAAAAACATGCGCAGCAATCCTGTACCTGGATCGTCTGCTGAATCCATTTTATTCATAGCGGTCAAGGATTGATAGGCGGCGTTTAGTTCAGCGATGTCCACTCGTTCAAGTTTACTGTGACGCAGCCAGAAAATCAGCCGATACAGCTGCAAGTAGTGCAACCAGAGATCTTTAGTTCTTACAGTCTCTACTCAGTCAATCATGTTACTTTCACACACACACACGCACAGACACACACAAACTCTCTCTCTCTCAGTTTCTCTCTTTCTCTCTCTTATCTTAAACAATTTGTGTTGTCAACTTTGCTCCATAAAGACCATGATTTCAATAAAGCAGATTTTCTTTTGAGCTATTGTGTAGACTTGACTTAAGATTGTTGAAGACTTGTCTTATGAGCTAGTGTGTAGACTTGACTTAAGTTTGTTGAAGACCTCTCTTATGAGCTATTGTGTAGACTTGACTTAAGTTTGGTAGACTTGATTTAAAGTTGGTAGACCTGACTTAAGTTTGGTAGAATTGACTTAAGTTTGTTGAAGACCTGTCCATCTTGCGATGATAATGATTATACAGAGAATTTGTAATTTTTAATGAATAAGGATAGTAGTAGTAGTAGTTATAGTAGTAGTAGTGGTAATAGTAGTCGTGGTGGTTGTAGTGAAAGTGGTAGTGATAGTTGTAGTGGTAGTAGTATTAGCAATACTTAAAGATACTAGTAGTATTACTAGTAGTAGTAGTAGTATTAATAGCAGTAGTAGTAGTAATAGTGGTAGTGGTGGTTGTAATGATAATGGTAGTGATAGTTGTAGT
>JAMPIV010009922.1:175000-225000 GCA_024509875.1 Oreohelix idahoensis
GAATGGGTTCAGTGAAGATGCCAGTCACAACGATGTAAACAACACAAAGAACAAAGAGGAAGATCGCGAAATGTAAAAAGTGGAAGTAGCGAATGATGTCTGGCGTTTTGGACAAGTCCTCATCCCCACAAGGTACGTCCTCTTTGGTGATTTCCCACGCCAGTCTGACTAAGCCGATGACTAGGCCCCCCATGAGAGAGATGAAGGCATTCTGGAGGAAACATAACGCATTAACTTGACTCTCCCATATCAGTTGAACGATCAATCAATAATTAGATGATGATCAGTTGATGATAGCTGATGATAATTTGATGACAGATGAGGATCAGTTAATGAAAGTTGATAATCAGTTAGTGACAGATGATGATCAAGTTTGTTGGAATTTGATTCTCGTAGCCTTCGGGATCTGCGGCAGAGATCTCGCAGCCCTGAAAATAATGGCTGCACACGTCTGGAGCAAAGTTTACTATTTCTTTTATATCATCAGCTGGTCAGTTACCAGTCATTGAGTATGGGCTGGGAATACTGACGCTGTCAGTTACCAGTCATTGAGTATGGGCTGGGAATACACACCCTCACAATGTGAACGACTGGAACGCATTCAAAATGAAAGTATGCGTATAGTCTTTGGCTGTACACGAGATACCCCCATTGTGATAATGTGGTACATCCTTGGAGTGCTGTCGATTTGCTCTAGATATGCGATGGCCCAGGCAAAAGCCTATATATGAGTAACCACAGACAAACGGCACCCCTGCAAGAAAACATAGCTGACATTACGGGAGCAAGAATAAAGAGAGGGATGTCATGGATGGCACAAGCAGACACAACGATCAAGAAGGTGACACAGTTGAAAATATATTCAAAGGGGAAGAGTGGAGTATGTCAGATGAGAACTGGATTAACTACCAGCAGGTAATCGACAATCTTGGCAGAGAGTGTAATACTTGGGGCAATGGAAAAGCAGAACTGGAAATTAATCAAATAATACATGATCATGCAGGGGATAATGATGCCATTGTCTATACAAATGGGTCTGAGATCAGTGGTAATAAATCAGGTTGGGGCTTCTCTGCTAGGGCAAAGTATGTCACCAAACATAACGGGGCTTACAAGATACTCCCAGCACGAGTGTAACATTATTTGGGTCGATCTCTGCTTCACTTCGGCAGTAATCAATGACTTTTGTTGTACTGACTAATTACGAGTACATGCTTTTCAATGATCGCCACCATTTTCTTTCTTGGCTATGTAGCAGATATTTTGTATTTACAAACATTCTTACACTCCTCTCAGTGTTAAGTCGTCATGTCTGTTTGGTTATCCGTTCCTCCCTGCTGGGGAAGGAACAGATTAGATAATATTGCTCGATAACCATGTTGGTTAATCTCGGGTGTGGCCTACATCAGACTACAGATTAACACTAAAATCGCCCAGCGTATTTGCTTAATTGCTGATACGACAAAGGTGCGTTCTTCGCCAAGATTGTAATACGCTGAAAGCTTGATAGCACTACGGGTAGATAACTTATTTGTCAGCCCAGCGGAATGACATAATCGTTTCCCGCAAACATGGTGGTAAAGGAGGAAAGTAAGATGTTACATCTGACACATATTGTCGAATGAGTTTACAGATGTGTTTGTGAGTTTGCATACAAAGCATAGGATGTTTTATTGCCACATATGGGAGAGGTGACCTTTTGCATCACGCACATTTTGTCAGACGGAAAAATTTATGAAATTACCCCACACAACACGCATGTTTGAAACGATTGGAGCTTTCTTAACATCGTAACAAAACAAATGCGGCGGAAGAAGGGCCATATAACCTGACCTTTTTGCTTGTTCACTGTGAGAATTCGCTTGCCCGGACGACCACCAGACTCCCCCAATTAAGACTAGACTCAAGATTTTATATATATTAGACCGGACTTTGTGGAACCTTTTGAAGGACTTAAAGAGCCCAGGAAAACCATTTTAACAAGGACATCGGGAATCTGAGGAATCTAAAACACACGGAGTCAAAGTGGGAATTCAATGTTAAATGTGAGAAAAGATTGGCGTAAGTTGTACATTTTAAATTATGTACTTTTCATTACTAACTTGTGAACTAATATGTATATTTTGCCATGTGAATATTAATGTGTGAAAATCGCTGGTGGATGTCTAAGTCATTTGAGGCTGGCAACCTCAGCATATAGAATGATGATGTCATGAACCACCACTGCAATGGCTGGTGACTGCTTTATTGCTAGTTTTTAAAGAGAACTGAAAGCATAGGTAGTCCCAAGTTCCATATGGAGCAGGGAGGAAAAGATGAAAGAAATGATGTACATTCTAATTATAATATTTACAAGTACAAACCACTGTAGATGTAACTGAAAACATATTCAATCTATATTATTAACACTTTTCAATCAGTGAAGATGTAAATGTAAGCATGTTCTATCTATACTATTAACCTTTTCATTTGAATGTAAAGTAAATATAAAGCTATTCAATTTAAATTTAAATGTGAAGTAAGTTGTCTCTCGAGGGATTAAGCTTAATTCTCATCCAGGGTAAAATCTGAGGTAGATGGGATGGTGGAATAGGGAGAAGGGGACCCATAACTATGGGTTGGAAAACGCAATACTCAGGAGAGAATATTGTTTCTATTCTTTTTACCATAGTTCTTGGTGGTACCAGTGCGGATACTAATCTCTGGAACAAAGTGAAGGTAGAAGTGGACTGACGTAGAACAAGACACCATTATCAGAGGGTCTTAGAGACGCGAGACCAACTTTACAGTTACTCCCTGACTTTACTTGGAACATGCTGCGCCTTTAATCTTGGCCAGAGATGTGAGAACTCCAGGGACCTATCTGCTCAGAACCCAAAAACCCAGCCGGAGCAGAACCTACCATTTGCAGCTAAGTCAAACTTAAAAGCTGCCAAGGGACTTTTTACATAAAACCCTCATTACATCACACCAATGATGAGAATTTTTCTGATAAATCATGTTTCATTCTTTTGAAACCTTGCTAAATCTAAGTGATTATTAAATCTATTATTTGTAAATATACAAATTTAACGTCGATTTAATCATTTTGGATGTACTGCATGTTTATCTCAGTCAAGTTACTAAATATACTCTAAACAGAGCCATACCATAATAATAAGAATTCCGCTGAGTAAATGAGGGTGGGGGCTTGAACAAGCTGAAATTAGTATTGCTTAATTCTTCATAAAAGGCGACGGATAAGATAAAAGTTAACAATTGCCCTGCCAATGCAGCATTATTCTTGACTTCTGAAATATCTTATGAAAACTCCCTTGAGATAGAAGCATCATTATCCTTCTATCAACAACTCTGCCAAGAGTAATCCTGTGCGAAGGTAGACACCTTTGAAGACCCAGATTAGATACTCTTGAGTTTTGGCCACTGTTGGACCACTACTGCAAAGCAGGGGAGGCAATCCGTGGCACATGTACTTGTTTTTATTACTTAATTAATGATTCTATTAAAATTATTATTCCACTATGATTGAATTATATTCATTAATTTTCACTAAATTTAAAACCATATTTGCTTCAAGCTTGGACAGATAAACACAACCCCTGTATTAACAGCATTATCTCTGCACTGAGACTAAATTCTATTCAGTGATTGATCTTAATTATAATTTCATATTTTGGCTAAAATGCTTGTAAAATATTGTGCCTTCAGCCATGTGCTTTTAGATCAAAGTGCCTGTAGACTAAAGTGCTTGCAGATGAAGGTGATTTAGAATAAACTGAATTAGACCAAAGTGATTTAGACTAAAGTACTGTATACTGGAGTTGAAAAGCAAATTGATATTTGAAGACTGGAGCGTGCTGATATCATAATCGAACTCGGCACATATGCCACGAGAGATCAGTGCTCCAACCACTCGGCCAATCGAGCGCTCAAATATTTACCAGTAAAGTTTAACTATCATTAAAATACGTACGGATGAAAACATTGTGCTATTCCCTGTACGTTCATTGAAGGCTTCAATACTAGTCTTATTATGAGATAGTGCTTTTAGATCAAAGTGGTTTTATATCAAAGTGCTTTAGACTAAAATACTTTCTAACGAGTGTACCTGCACCCATGATGACCAATCAAATACGACAGAAGGCTCATACATTCGTCAATACTTTCCAGTCAAGCACAAGTTGGAACAGTCCAAATCTGTGGGTATTCCAGGACGTTGAGTATGGAAGATTTAGTATGGAAAAAAGCATTCAATGTTTGTAACATGACATGTTGCCGTGATTTAGATCTGTCTCACAACACGGTTTTCTAATCTGACCATACCGCACGCCATAGGTAGGGAACTCTCTGATACAATAACCAATGAAAACGTACCTTTATTATTATTGTGGTAGGAAACGTACTATGCTAAAACCTAGAAGCCAATTTTGTGTAACCGATAGTACGATAATATTTAATTGTGGAAAGAATAAAGAAGTATCACTGGGGAGGATTATATATTTCATCAACGGTAATGTTACTTTAGAGGTAGGTGTAAACACTTTATCGAATAATATTCTAGTAAGATAGAAATATCGAGTAAAAGAGCTGTGTTACATCAGGATTTAGTCCAACTTAGCTAGTTAAAGCATGCATACATTTAAATGCATTGTGCAAACTAACTAATTTATAGATAGATCGATACAAAATAATTCACAGTGTAAGTCCACCTTTAAATGAGGAAAAATCGCCCAATAAATAAAGAAGATAATGAAAAAACTAGATTTTATTCATTGAACAGAAGGCAAAAATATGCCTCATTTTGGGATCCTTTGCTCCTTGTTCCACCCATGTCATCCGAGACGGCGGATGCGTGACTATAAAAGACCTTGCCCTTGGCTATTTGACGCCACTAACAAAAATTCAAACTTCAAGCTGTACAGAAAGAAGCGGTAACTGTAATCGTCATGTACCTTTACCCACCGCATCTGTTGCGCAGACCATAGATGCCATTAACAGCTTGTATGTTTTGCCTGAGGGTAAGAATGACTATATATATGTATATATATATATATATATATATATATATATATATATATATATATATATATATATATATATATATATATATATATATATATATATATATATATATATATATATATATATATACATATTTATGTATTATTCCTGTGATTTAATCCACTTGTGTGTTAGAAAGTAAAAAAGCCTGTGTGTTAAGAATATTCCAGGACGAATGTGTTGCTTGCTGGAAAGCATGTGTTGATCTTAGAGGCGAAAGCCGGCATTGTAAAATGTGTAGGTTAATGGAGAATGATGTCAAAAATACGACTGAAAGTTTGATAATACATTTAAAAAAGTATTTGTTAAAGGAATGACATGTATCATGGAACCTAAGGAAAATTGACAGGTCTTGTAATGAATCGATCATGGTATTACTTAGTAAATTTATACTATTCCAAATCATTGTATGGAAGCAAATCATGGACAATGGAATCAAACTTAGGAATTATAAGGAAATTGTAGTCACAGTGAACTGGCTGTGATGGGTGGTGAGGTAAATTGTCCTGTACATATGTTAGCACAATGTCTGACACTGTATGTTATGTCCTTTGTGTGTAAAGACAGAGTAGTGCTGGACCATACAGGGGTTGTGATTATTTGCATTTCAGATTTTATCCTGCAAACGTTGTATCGTGCAAATTACCCGAAGTATCTGATTCCTATAACTCGATTGGACTCTGAGGTGCGAATGCTCGTGAAGTCATTGTAGCTAGCCACCATTGTTCCACTGCCTGGCAAGTCACAGGGGTGTTCGTCCACGGCAGAAGAGTGGAATTTTCTTGATTTAAAGATAAGTGGCCTTATATAGCCACTGGTCAGCATATTCAACCAAGATAGCACTACAATAAAATATAAATATATTCCTAAACATACAGTGAAGGGTGAGTTTATGGACAGTGTGATTCCACCTTACCTTCACAGTCAAACTAAATAACATTGTAATAAATTATAAATATTCATCAGTGTAGAAGAAAATAGAAACTTCAGTACACGATTATGTTTCATAAATTAAGTTTCTATGTTTATTTATTTCATGATGTAAATACCTTGAGTTTTCCTAATTTACCTAACCGAACAGAGAACCGGTTTAGGTTAAATAAATTGTACATATTTACCATCAGACTTGCTGAAATTATTTGCATTAAAGTTTCAAGTTTGGTTGATACTTATTTTAGATTGAGAGATAGACCATATTTAATACCCCTAGAACAACTAGTCAACATAAATAATAAATAATAACACATATTAAAAAAGGAGAATCTACGAAAGGGGCAAATAGATTTTCAGGACATATCCTTTCAACACCTGGAGGTTTATACAGCTGGATTCTAACCTTTGATGTCGATACACCCTTATTCTTTTCAGAAAAGGGGTATTTCTTGTAAGCCCAGTCAGTCTCTTATCTGGCACCATCCTGGTATCATCTGATACATCTTTTTTTTGGGTCCAGGATAACCTTACTCTTGAATAACAGCAAACCTTTCGTGACACATGTAAAGAAATGTCCGAAGGCGTGGAAAACGTTACAGGAAGGCAACTCTAAGAACTCGTTATTTGCATGCAAATGTAAAGATTTGCGTATCTTCTGAAAATCTAATTATAAAAAGAAGCGTTTAAGGAGAAACGTTCAGTCCTGCCTCAGCCCCTGGCAGTTGTCAAGGGTTGTAACTCTTGGGCTGTTTTCCGTATCATCATCATTTTCCTTTGCTGTCGTTACGGAGCATGGTTCCACAACTGTAGTTGGTGCAGACAGCCTGCACCAAGTATGCTCCTGCAGTGGTAACTTCCGCGACAATTTGTTGTATATGAAGTTGCCCGCCAAAACCTCCTATTGGTCGCTTTGTACGACATGCCTGACGGTGTTCTTTATTTGTCTCTTCAGATGCCCCAGAAAATACACGGGTCGTTTTCTCTATGTGTGTGTGTGTATATGTGTGCGTGCGTGTGTGCGTGCGCGCGCGTGTGCGTGCGTGCATGCGTGCGTGCGTGCGTGTGCGTGCGTGTGCGTGCGTGCGAGTGTATGTATGTGTGTGTATGTGTGTATGTGTGTGCGTGCGTGTGCGTGCGTGCGTGTGTATGTGTGTGTGTGTGTGTGTGTGTGTGTGTGTGTGTGTGTGTGTGTGTGTGTGTGTGTGTGTGTGTGTGTGTGTGTGGATTCGTGTACCAAAAATTGTGTCACATCGCAAATACGAGGGGCGTTCAGAAAGTAATGCACCACATCGTTTTTCTCAGCTAATAATGAATATAGAAGCATGAAATTGTGCACACTTCAAATACGGCTGCCCTAAACCGTTGAAATGGAGCGTGTTAGCAACTTGCGTTATAAACAGCGAATTGTGATAGAATTTTTCGTTGCAGAGAAGGAAACTGTTGTGAATATTCACAAGCATCTATGTGATGTGTATGGAAGTTTTGCAGTCGACAGGAGTATAGTCAGTCGCTGGGTTCAGAGAATCAAAGAATCAGCAAGTGGAGATACGGAGCTGCTTGATCGGCCGCGCTGTGGACGTCCTGTCACAGCCACCAACGCAGAAATGTTGAAATGCGCTGAGGGCATTATTCTTACTGATAGGCGAATCACTAATCAACAATTGGCCTTACAGCTGTCAGTCAGCATTGGTAGTGCAAATGCAGTTATAAAAACTCTCGGATTTTCTAAGGTTTGCGCAAGATGGGTTCCTCGAAGTCTCACAAATGACCACCGATTGCAAAGGAAAGCACTTTCTTCTGAATTGTTGGAGCGTTTCAATGCTGATGGACAGAACTTTTTGGCTAAGATCGTTACAGGAGACGAAACCTGGGCACATCATTTTGAACCTGAGACAAAAAGACAGTCAATGGAGTGGCATCATCCGCCATCACCAAGAAGAAAGAAATTCAAGACAATTCCTTCAGCTGGAAAGGTCATGATCACTGTCTTTTGGGACATTGGAGGTGTGAATATTGTGAACGTTATGCCAAGAGGAGAGACAATCAATTCGCAAGCTTACATTAAGACATTGAAAAAACTCAATCAACGTTTTCGCAGAGTTCGGCCGCATAAGAATCCAGCAGACCTGCTTCTCCTTCACGACAATGCGCGACCTCACACAAGTCTGGCAACACGGAAAGCAATCACCAAATTGGGTGTTGGACTGTACTACCCCATCTACCCTATAGTCCCGATTTGGCACCCTCTGATTTTCATCTATTTGGTCCACTTAAAGATGCACTCCGTGGGACAAGGTTTGAAGATGATGAAGGAGTGATTCATGCAGCGAAGAAATGGCTACATGATCAAGACAAAATCTGGTACGGGCTAGGAATACATGCACTTGTTTCGCGCTGGCATAAAGCCGTACACGTTGATGGGGATTATGTTGAATGATACCGATGTTCACATGACATATCCATGTATATCGTGTATAAATTTCATGCTTTTTGAATAAACAGCTCCTGAGAAAAACGATGTGGTGCATTACTTTCTGAACACCCCTCGTAATCTTCGTATGGGAGTTGTGCTTGACTAGAGGTAAATACCACCCCGCGGGATAATCTTATCCGTTGTTTCTGAGTAGATTTTTAAGAGACCAGAATTTTGTGACGTTAAAAATCTCCAGAGGCTAGTTGCAAACGTTATTGTCTCTAAGTGTCTTATTGCATTGATTTCTGAAGTCACAATCTGTAATAAACTAATGATCCAGGAGACCAATTTAAAAGCAAATATCGTTGTCAATTCCCCAGGTTACAGATGTTACACGAATCATTGTGGGCCTGGCAGACGACGGCAAGTGATGTATGTGAAAAATAAACTCCCTCGTGTGTGACTAGATACAAGTCTCCATTCTAATGAGGATGCAGAATTGCAGGAAATTGTAATGCATATAAGCAGTCAGGAATGGCAAGTCTTCGATTTATATGCCCATGTAGACGCCTTCCGGAAGAGGGTAGCTGGGAATTCCTGACTAAATTGTCCGAAGAACCTAACAAGGTGTGCATAAATGCCGGTGATTTTAATGCTACTTCTATGGAGTGGGAGAACTCCACGGAAAATAGAAAGGGTCTTACCTTGAGCCAGTCTTTACACAACTTAAACCTATCCATTTTAAATGATGAACGCCCAACAGAAGTGGCACCTATGCCAGGGGATACTGATGGTTGTGGTAGATTATGGAGATACATTTCTATATCTATTTTCATTTTCCTCATTTCTCTTTTACCCGTTTTTTTTTCACCTACATATATTTTGCTGTTAACTTTTACTTTCCCACACACACAGCTATCTGTTTCTCATTTCTTCTACAATTTAGTAAAGCATTTAATTGGTGGATGCGATCTTTCTTTGATGGTAGTTTTACGAGCCGACCTGGTCCAGCTCACCTGTAATTATCACCGCAGCGATCATAAAAATCGTTGTAACAGAGATCAGAGGGAGATCTGGAAACCTAAAAGCAGACAATTGTCTATCATCTTTCCCTGATCTGTTCGGGTGTGAGTAATTATTCACGGTGAAAGAATTTGAGATGAAAGACGAAACGCGCTCGATGACCACGTCTGAAAGTAATAAAGTAATTAAACACGGTCTGGTCAATTTCGATTTGCCTGAGTTCTGTTCTCGGCTCAAGTGGGTAGATTTCTTTTTCATCTTGAAATCTGAGCGTAGACATTCTCCGAGGTGTTATAGTGTTAGGTCTGGCATATTCTGGTTCGGGAAATGGCGTAGCATTCTTTCTCAGCTTCAGATATTTATACCCCTGAATCTTAGACTCAGTATCCAGTATTCATTAAGTACTCCGCAGTCAAGACTAGAATCATCTAGCTTTCGATTCTTAAGATCTCTGTTAATATAGAAGTATCATTTAGTTGGTCGATTGGAGATAGTTCTTAGTAGTTCTGTGTTGAGGTAAATATATTGACTAGTATTGCCGAGTGCTAAAATTGCTAGTTCGAATTTTATTTTCACTAGTTTAGTTTCTGTGCAGAGAGATTAAATGATAATTCAGTTATAATTCTCAAAAGTTACTGTGTTACAGTGGAGAGCAAAATAAATTAAAATTTCTAGCTAAAACTCATACAGCTATAAATAAATTTAATTAAATTGCTAGTTACCAGTTCGAGAATATTTTAACTAATAAATGCACTGATTCATCATTGAGTATTGACGAGATACTTACGTATTTCTAATTCATGATGATTGATTTTTTTAATGACTAGAATTTAATTGACGGAAGTTTTAAACGATGAGACAAGCTCTAAGTTTATAGTCTCTAACTTGAAGTTAAGAACCGAAGTGAATATTATGTTTTACGCGAGGGTAGGATAGGACGTGTATAAATTTATGTTTAAGTATTCTGTATGTTTCTTTTTCTTTATACAGTATTCTGGGTAAAGCCCAACATCTACCAGCAGTTTCAGTACATATGAGAACAAATAGAAAAAACATTTTATGTCTTTAAATACGTGGGTGTACAAGTTAAAACCTGTCTGGCATTGTGTCGCATCCAGAAATAGACAGAGTACCCATTCCACGAACTGTAAGATAAAATGAAGTAACTAGGCCTATCAAGCCAGATTATAATTCTTTCCAATAATCTCAAGTACATTCAGCCCATGTGGCGAAAAAATATTATAATCAATAACATTTCCGACGTTTTGACTAATTGTGGTGTGACCAAGAATTATATATAGAAAGAAGTTACCACCCTGTTACTTCCTAAATATTGGAAACCTCGTGATTCTGACACTGTGAGCCCGTTAAACATTTCTTACATGAACTGATTATAGTGACACTGACGGTAAATCTGAAAAAAATATAGCTATAAAGCGAATGCTCCCCGAAACATTGGACGAACCCTGTATCTGCAGAGCTGGGATTCGCTTTATCAAATAATACAGATTCACTGTAGAGGTGTGTCCTGAAGTTTGCGCCAGAAGGTGGAAAAACATCATGTTCATAGGTAAGAAAGTATGTCATGGGCCCCTGTTGAATGAACAGGGTGAAAGCAGAACGAGTGATTCTTTAAACTTTATATATTCATGCACCCACATTGTAATTCCTTTATGCAAGTGTTGTTAAAGGATGTTTTCCTCTTAGAATAGGTTGATCTATCAACTCTGTTCTTAAATCTTTAGAGGGAAATCTTAGACCATAGTGTATAAATCTGTGACTCTTTTGGGCTATAACTTTTCTTATAACAGGATCGTGGGCTAAACATAGAGGGAAAGGATTACACCTATGAGTCTATTATTATTCTTTTAGTTATTCATTAACCTATGTGTATTTATATGTGCTTGATAAGCAAACTTATTTGTTGTGGAACATTTTCTTTATGTTACTAAAATTTACCTAAACTTTATTCAAGTGTGTCGGTCAACTCGTTCCAAAATATCTATATTCCATTGTTATAGTTTTCACGTCTGTGCGTCTAACTGTCGTCACTTATGTGTATGTGAGTGGTGATGTAAGTAAGTAATTTTGTGAGTGGTGATATATATATATATATATATATATATATATATCTATATATCTATATATCTATATATATATATATATATATATATATATATATATATATATATATATATATATATATATTCTATTGGATCTGTCTGACTAATACTTTCAGTTGTAGAGATAGGCTGAGCGAGAGGATCTCCTCGATCTCAGGGACAGAATTACATAGTTTCCACCATCTCACTCGTGAAAATCTATTTCTATTATTATCTCCGACTGAGCTATCACCTGTTCTATTGCTATTTAGAAGGGACCAACCCAAATCTTAATCCCCCTATCACAAATCTACGACAATGGTGTCATAGATCTGGCATTGATGTCTGTTGCTGCCGCCATCTTTGCACGTTGGGATGTATTGTAAGCTCAAGAAAGTGATCACCTACCCTCGTGTAGTCCTCATTGTGAAGGGAAAGACCACCAGACACAGGAAACCAAAACAGACTTTCCAGTATCATACAGGCCCACGTGACAGTTGTTGCCCTGTACACATATTGAGTTAGATTGTGAAACAAAAGACAACTCGTACAACTTTTACACAACTGCCCTGGTGGAATGAGACAATGGAGACAGCATGGCTGGAAAATGAAAGAGTGACAAAGTCATGGCGGATAGCACGAAAGAGAATGACACTGAGTGATGAAGAGGTGGATGATTTTAAGAAGAAAAACAAAGAGCCATCAATAACTTCAAGGGCTTGGCAAGAGATGCTAAGGACACAGTGTGGGAGGTCTTTGTAACACAGGTGGGCACTGACAAAACACTACAGAAATTCTGGTCCTCACATCGAAGATTGAGTAGGAAATGTGCAAGCCAACCAATTCCTAATATTCTCAGCTCGACAGGGATACGTCTGAAGACTGGTGCCGAAAAGGGGCATGCATTACTCGAGCGTTATACGTTATATTACTCTGACAGATTGATAAAGCTGTCTGTCAAGAAATAAAAGACTATCATGGGAAGTGACAGAAGAGGCGACAATAATTTCGACCTCATATCCGAAGAAGGCGTTGTGTGCACTTTAGAAACCAGTAGAAACACAGTGTTACGGGCACCAGCTACAGTGTTGAGGGCACCAGCTACAATGTTAAAGGCACCAGCTACAGTGTTAAGGGCACTAGCCACCGTGCTAAGGGCACCAGCTACAGTGTTAAGGGCACCAGCTACAGTGTTAAGCGCACCAGCTACAGTGTTAAAGGCACCCGCTACAGTGTTAAGGACACTAGCCACAGTGCTAAGGGCACCAGCTACAGTGTTAAGGGCACCAGCTACAGTGTTAAGCGCACCAGCTACAGTGTTAAGCGCACCAGCTATAGTGTTAAGCGCACCAGCTACAGTGTCAAGCGCACAGCTATAGTGTTAAGGGCACAGCTACAGTGTAAAGCGCACCAGCTACAGTGTTAAGGGCACCATCTGCAGTGTTAAGCGCACCATCTGCAGTGTCAAGCACACCAGCTACAGTGTTAAGGGCACCAGCTACAGTGTTAAGGGCACCAGCCAGTGTTAAGGGCACCAGCCACAGTGTTAAGCGCACCAGCTACAGTGTTAAGGGCACCAGCTACAGTGTTAATCGCACAAGCTACAGTGTTAATGGCACAAGCTACAGTGTTAATCGCACCAGCTACAGTGTTGAGCGCATCAGCTACAGTGTTAAGGGCACCAGCCAGTGTTAAGGGCACCAGCTACAGTGTTAAGCGCACCAGCTACAGTGCTAACGGCACCAGCTACAGTGTTAAGGGCACCAGCTACAGTGTTAAGGGCACCAGCCACAGTGCTAAGTGCACCAGCTACAGTGTTAAGGGCACCAGCTACAGTGTTAAGGGCACCAGCTACAGTGTTAAGGGCACCAGCTACAGTGTTAATGGCACCAGCTACAGTGTTAATCGTACCAGCTACAGTGCTAGGGGTACCAGGTACAGTGTTAAGGGCACCAGCTACAGTGTTAAAGGCACCAGCTACAGTGTTAAGGGCACCAGCTACAGTGTTAAAGGCACCAGCTACAGTGCTAAGCGCACCAGCTACAGTGTTAAAGGCACCAGCTACAGTGTTAAGGGCACCAGCCACAGTGTTAAGGGCACCAGCCACAGTGTTAAAGGTCACCAGCTAGTGTTAAAGGCACCAGCTACAGTGTTAAGGGCACCAGCCACAGTGTTAAGGGCACCAGTCACGGTGTAAAGGTCACCAGCTACAGTGTTAAGGGCACAAGTTTCAATGATGGCTCCGTACACCATAAGGAGCGACAATGAAGGTATGTGTGACGGATACAAAATATGACAAGGCATCACGTGATCAGTAAATACCCGCTCATTTTAAAAAATAGAACAATATGACTTTCTGTATAACGTCCGGAAAAACAATAACAGTAATAGGGGGGAGAGTTCATATAGGGAGGGTAACATGAGAGACAGAATAGAGAGGGAACACGGGAAGACAAACTAGAGAATGAAACAGGGAGAGACGAAATAGAGAGGGCAACGGGGGAGATAACATAGAAAGGGTAACATGAGAGACAAAACAGAAAGGGAAACGGTGGAGACAAAATAGACAGGGAAACAGGGGGAGACAAAGTAGACAGGGAAACAGGGAGAGACAAAATAGACAGGGAAACAGGGGGAAGAACATGAAGATGGAAATAGTGAGAGATTATAATAGAGAAATGGATAGGACAAAAGAGCAACAACTCCAGACTGAGAATTCATAGTTGAGAGCTACGAGGTTCAGGTAGGCGGTATCTGCGAGCGGACATAAAATTTGACAAGACTCATAGCACAAGTTAGTGGAGACATCTTAGAGCAGGGTTCGGACACCTAGGAGCTTTCGGGGTCTACTTTAGTTACACTGAGCTCTCAAAGTATATATATAAATATATATATATATATATATATATATATATATAGAATTTCTGTGTGTAATTTTAATCAGAAATAAATGGAGGGGAGATGATGAGCCTTACAAAGAAAAGATCGTGTTCCTATCTCGTGGAGTTCAGGAATGTCAAGTATATTTGATCCCTGGGACACCACGATTTTAAATGCCGGCGGCAGAGGTCTAATACGAGGTTTCCATAGTTTAAAAATGTCCTTTTTTTGCCCGCAGTCGACTAAAGATCGACTAAAGATCGACTAAAGATCAACCAAATCATCCACTGGGATCTACCGGTAGGACGGGATCGACTGGTTCCTGACCCATGCCTTAAAGTAAAGTCGACTAACATTTACCACGTGTGACCTACATGTTTTAAATTAATATGAGACAAACATAAATGTATGTTATCAGGCACTCGTAGGAAATAAAGAAGTAGAACACTAGACAACAGAAAAACAACAGACATGAGTGGCTTACCCAGGATTCGAACCCTTGACCTTCGGTGCGACAATCCCGCCTAGCTATGCAAGCGAATCACACTATCCTCCCTGCCATCTACGCATCACCAAAAAAATGATGCTTCGATGACAGGTCATAGTGCGAACCGCAAGACATAACACCGGAAGTTTACTTTGGGCAGTTCAGCCTGACGCAATCACTTATGTTGTTCCCTACAGTATAAGCCAGTCCACACATCGTTGTTTGTTTTGTGTTTTTCTTTTCGTTGTTTTTTTGTCCTGGAGAGACCAACTTCTAATATAGCACGTATTTACTAACAATTATCCAAAACTATAATTCCCGCCGTAAGTACTTCGGCCGGTCAGTCGGTCGGTCAGTCACATTTTTGCACACCGTCATTTGCGTACTTTTTCTATTTTCGAGAGAGTACATTAACTTTCAACCACAGCTAAGGGGGTGCAACTGTGGTTGAAAGTTAGACAATAATTGTATTGTTTCCCCTTATATGTACTCTCGCGAAAATAGAAAAGTGTGACGGTGTGCATTAAATCAACCAACAATCAAGATACTCTTCTGTCCAGTTTCATTCGGGAAACGGATTTAACTCGTCATTTTTCTTAAAAATGTAAGTTTTTGGATTGTTTATTCAAGACAAAATTTTATTTTAAAGTATTGCTGACTTATTATTATGGATAAAAATGATAAGATGGCTAAAAGGAAGAGACGATCGCGTCATTCACATCGAGCGAGCGAGACTATAGAAGATGCAGCAATGTAATACGTGTAACAGAAACAACACACTATAATAAAAAACTTGCCAATTTTGGCGGGTTGTTGCTAGTATAAGTATAAATAGCCAAGTGACAGACATTTGTTATTTTATTTTGTCCTGGAGAGACCAACTTCTAGTATAGCACGTGTTTACTAACAATTATATAAGTATAAATAGCCAAGAGACAGACATTTGTTATTTTATTTTGTCCTGGAGAGACCAACTTCTAGTATAGCTCGTGTTTACTAACAATTATATAAGTATAAATAGCCAAGTGATAGACATTTGTTATTTTATTTTGTCCTGGAGAGACCAACTTCTAGTATAGCACGTATTTACTAACAATTATATAAGTATAAATAGCCAAGAGACAGACAT
The DNA here is from genome assembly GCA_024509875.1 of Oreohelix idahoensis. Classification (NCBI taxonomy): domain Eukaryota; kingdom Metazoa; phylum Mollusca; class Gastropoda; order Stylommatophora; family Oreohelicidae; genus Oreohelix; species Oreohelix idahoensis. The sequence continues at coordinate 191,029 of JAMPIV010009922.1, forward strand.
TTGTTATTTTATTTTGTCCTGGAGAGACCAACTTCTAGTATAGCACGTGTTTACTAACAATTATATAAGTATAAATAGCCAAGTGACAGACATTTGTTATTTTATTTTGCTTCATGTAAATATTAACTTATCATGTTACTGGTCTGTTTTAGAATGCAGAGTGGTTTACCTTTTCTGTGGCCCGGTCCCACATCATGCCACAAATGTAGACGGCCAAGATAGGTGGTGCTAGGATGCTGACCAGAGAATGCATGTAATTATATAATCCTGGGGTCAGTTCAACAATTCTCACCCAAGACAAGCTGACCACAGCCATCACAACCAGCAACATCCTGAATTATATAAGATTGACATTAACTACATCATGTTAATACATCAGATCTGAACACAAACACTAATACAAACATTATTTTATGTCTTTTGATTATTTGGTGTTAAAAACTGAGAGAAATTTGTGAAAATCATATCAATGTCAATAGCAGGTCACTAATATGAGAGTAGAGTAAAATAAATAGAAGGGTAAGTGATGTATCCGGAATACGAACAGCTGAGATCTGCATAGCGCAATACCTACTTGTTGGTATCGGAATCCCAAGTATGGACCCACAAAAGAACGCAACCATTGACTCCCACAAACCGTTAACAGATTCCCACAAACATCCACAAAGAATATTCTATTGTATACCAACATCTTCTGCTTATACATCACAACACCGACTTTCTTATTCTCGCAACTTTGTAGGACATTCCATTCAAGGGGCAACACAGCAGCGGGACAATTCCAGCGTCAAACACGTGATGGCGCGCACACTGACGCTGGACAGCAACAGGTGCAGAGCCGCCCAGTCACTTTGAGATCTAACGCACAAAATTTCATAACAGCGAATATTCTTACATAAAGCGATCAGCCGGGAGACTTTGGTCTCACGTATATCAGCGAAAATGAACAGATGGCATTTTCATAAATTGATGGAGGCCTGTATACTTAGTAATTCTCAGCTAGAGTTAAGGGCAGGATCGTCGCTGGAAGTAGAGGCAGCTACTGCGGCTTTAAGGTGGCAGTCTGAAACTTCATTAACAAGAGCAGTTTTTGTGTCAGACTCTCAGTCCATCGGAAGATCCAAAATGGATGGCTACGACATGAATAGATAACAGAAGCCTCGAATCTTCAAGAACTGGTGTGGATCTACTGTCCTAGTCATGAAGGGTGTCACATAATTGGGTTCGCTCTCTTTTCCTCTCCGGCAGTATGCTTATTTTAGAGTCATTGTTTGCACTTCTCCGTAATAATTCGTCGTGTCTGTTTACCTGACCATCACTGCTGAGAGAGTAGACAGGTGATGCAATATTGACCGACAATCCGTTGGTAGACATTCTCGTATACCAGAAGTTGGGCGATTGTTTCACACTGAAAATGGCCAGCAAAGGTTGATTATCGCTGATAAGACTAGTGTGACGTCGCGCAGATGGTACTACGATGAATTTCTGTTTGCGCAAGGACGGGGCGATATTTATCCGTCTGACACACCAGAGCGGAAATGTTGTAATAGTTCCGGGAAGATGTAAGATGTTATACCGGTATGTAATCTTTGACGAGAATATTTGAATGTTACGATTGCCATATATGGCAGACGTGACTTTTATAATCACACACAGAATTCCTATGAGGAATTTATAAAATAAACCCCATCCTAACCACGCACGATTGTAACTATTGGCCGGCATTCGAGATGTAAAAATAACAACATTTCTTATTGGAGCCGGGTCTACTAGTAAACAATACGTGCCAGGAAAGAAAGGGGGAATATAACTTGACACTTTTGCAAGTTTAGAGCACTGTGAAAATTCATCTCGTCGAGAAAACAACCAGACGTGCCAGAGAAAAGACAAGAATCAGAATCCATTTATTGGACCGGACTTGTTTAAGCCTCTTGAGGACTTAAAAGACCAGGAAAACTTTACCATTATTAGCAAAAAAACCGGAATCTGAGGAATCTGAAACACGGAGTCAAAGTGGGAGCTTATTATAAAGTAACAACCCCAGAACACGTGTAAGATGCATCTTCAACAAGTTGCTTTAGCTATTTCTCTATGCCAGCAGTCTGTCGGTGAACCCAAAGATTTGGGGTGAGTTACGCATTTAAAATTCTACATATTTTGCATTATTAACACGTGAAATAAAATGTTTATTTTGACACGTGAATATTAATATGTGAAAATTGATTCGTTTAAGTACATGTGATTTGAGGTTGGCAACCTCAGCATATAGAATGATGATGTCGTGAACCACCACTGCAAGGGCTGGTGACTGCTTTATGCGAGTTTCTTATAGAGAACGAAAAGCAGAGGTAATCATATGTTCCATAGGGAGTGTTAAAGATAAATTAATATATTATATTAGGTTACTACACGCAGATACATATCCATTTATTTGAGGAGATGTGTTCGCCTGTAGGAAAACAACTTTTTACACGATTGTTTAGTGGTATTGAACGCCGGTCACTGATGCCGTAACGCATCACGTGGTTTTTTATTTTTACGGTTAATCATCGGGGCTTTTGGTGTTTGTTCATTCGTCCGAGGTAGACGTAGTTTTTTCAAGCTCCAGGATTGTGGAGTGTGTTATTCAACGGCCATAATTTTTAACAGGGAGCAGGAAGTGAATAATGAAAGAAACGATGTACATACTTATTATATTCTTAACAATTTCAACCAGTGTAGATGTAAATGAAAACATATTCAATCTATATTATTAACCTTTTCAATTAATGTAAATTTAAACATAAATCTATTCAATTTAAATGTAAAGAAAGTTTTCGCTTGAAGGGATTAAGATTAATTCTCACCATTGGTAAAGTTCTGATTTAGATGGGATGGTGGAGTAGGAAGAGGGGGGACACATGAGTGTGAGTCAGGAAAACTCAATACTCAAGAGGGTATTTGTTCTCTTCTTTTCTTTGTGACACTGGTCGGTGGTACAAATTGAGGGTACAAGAGAGGATATAAGTGGCCTAAAGTCGACGCTAGACACTATTATCATACGAGTCTTAGAGACGCGGGACCAGCTTGGTAGTTACTCCCTGACACTTCTTGGAACGTGATACAGCTTTCAAACTTGACCACTGACGAGGGTGATCCAGTCCTCTATCTGCAAAGACCCAAACATCAGCTGGAGCAGGACCTCATTGGTAGCTAAGTAGAAACATAAAAACTGCCAAGCAAACTCTTACCCAAAACTCCATAACATTACGCGATGATGATTATTGTTTGTTAAAGAATTATTCATTTTTTAAACTGTTAACTATATCATTATAAAATTTGTTACTTGTATAAAGACAATTCTAAAGTTAATCATTTAACTTTTAAATGAAGATTTATTCATTTTGAATGTATTACATCCGTATGCCTCAGACGATTTCTTAAATACACTTAAACAGAGCTATATAATAATAAGAGGAATTTCGCTGAATTAACTCAGCTGGGGGCTTGAACAAGCTAACGAATTATAAGAACACCCTATCCTTCACAAACGTTTACGGCAGATACTAGAGTTAACATTTGCTCAGCCTTATGCAACACTGCTCTCGCTTTTCTGAATCTCTTGTGAAAACTACCTTGAGGTAGAAGCATCATTATCCTTCTACTTAAAACTTTGCCAAGAGTAATCTTGTGCAAAGGTAGACACCTTTGAAGACCCACATCAGTTACTCTTGAGTTTTGGCCACTGTTGGGCCACTACTGCAGAGCTAATGGGAGGCAAACCATGACAAAGGGGTACGCGGCAATGAAAGAGCTGATAGACTAACTTCAAGAGCTCCTATAGTAGGTGTCCTGGATATGAACAAGGAAGAGATACTGAGGACAATTAATGATCGCCTATTAGAGAATGACACTGCAATCGATGAATCATCATGGCTAAGACTGCTGGAGTTTGGCATTAGGCGTAAGACTGGCAGGGATGAACGCATGAGAGGATGCATCCGGCGTATATACACTCAACGCGCAACAGGAACAGTTAGCATTCATACCCTTTAACGTTTGCTGAGGGAGACTGAGCACCTATGGTTTGCCCGGAGTGCAATGATGTCGATTATGAGCAACAATAGCAATACATAATATATACATATAAACAACGTAACACATATTAAACGACATAAATACATACATACAGATGGACAGTGGCAGACAAAGACAGAGATGAGCAAATGCAGACAGTCACAGACAGGTATACGGAGACAGATAGACAATAGCAGGAACAAAGAGATAGACAGACAAAGACACGGGTAAATGCAGACAGAGACAGACAAAAACAGACAAACAGACAAAGCTAGACAGATAGACAAAGACAGACACAGACAGATAGACGGAAACAGATAAAGACAGACAAGGACAAACACAGACGAACACCGAGAAACAGATATACAGACATACAAACAGACAGGCACGGACAAAAACAGAAACAGACATAAGAACAGACAAAGACAGACACTGACAATACCAACAGACGCAGACACAGACAGACAAAAACAAGCACGGACAAACATATGAACACTTTACAAACATTGTTCCTACTTGGAAATGCATACAAGTTCTAACTCAGTAGCCACAGGTCGAATGTTTCGGTAGATGTTGACAGTGAAGATGGCGCTGCCACTGTTTAATGAGGACGCCAGAGATGAGATACAGCTCGCAAACACTGCCGCCAGGACAAAACCCCTGCAACACAGTAGACTATAGCACAACAGCCAGGACAAAACCCCTGCAACACATTAGACTATAGCACAACAGCCAGGACAAAACCCCTGCAACACATTAGACTATAGCACAACAGCCAGGACAAAACCCCTGCAACACATTAGACTATAGCACAACAGCCAGGACAAAACCCCTGCAACACATTAGACTATAGCACAACAGCCAGGACAAAACCCCTGCAACACATCAGACTATAGCACAACAGCCAGGACAAAAGCCTTGCAACACATCAAACTATAGCACAACAGCCAGGACAAAAGCCTTGCAACACATCAAACTATTGCACAACAGCCAGGACAAAAGCCTTCCAACACATTAAACTATAGCACAACAGCCAGGACAAAACCCCTGCAACACATCAGACTATAGCACAACATCCAGAACAAAACCCGTGCAGCACATCAGACTATAGCACAACAGCCAGGGCGAATCCCGTGCAACACATCAGACTACAGCAGGACAAAACCACTGCAACACATCAGACTATAGCACAACAGCCAGGACAAAACCACTGCAACACAACAGATTATATCACAACAGCCAGGACAAAACCCCTGCAACATAAGACTATATCACACAGATAGGATAAAACACCTGCAACACATCAGACTATAGCACAACAGCCAGGCAAAACCCCTTCAACACATCAGACTATAGCAAAACAGCCAGAACACAACCTCTATAATACATCGGCCTATAACACACAACAGCCAGGACAAAACCCCTGCAACACATCAGACTATAGCACAACAGCCAGGACACAACCTCTGTAACACATCGGCCTATAACACACAACAGGCAGAACACAGTGTAACAGCGTGAGGCTGTTTGGTGTATATGTGAGTATGTGTAGAAGGCTTGTCACAACCCAAGAGCTTGTAAACAAGAAAGCAATGCCACTACGTGTATGATGTTAATTGGGCCAGTGATGTATAGTGATGTTGTTATCTCACATATATACAAACGTACAGTTCACTGCAGCCGCACGTGCAAACAACTGATGACACCCATCATGGTTATTTATATTTATTAACAAAAAGACGAACCAATATCAAACGTTGACATATTAATGAATATATGAAACTCTCCATCTGTTCAAACGCGCTATATACAGCTGTTCAACGGTGTTCTCTTTAAAGGTTCTCAAGTAATCAGCATATTCTCTTCTGGGGTATCTGGATGTTATAGAAGCCATGACTATCGCAGGAGTTCTAAGGTTACACCCCAATAAATTGCTACTGTAGTTGATACACATCTACTTCCGGCGCAAGGTTGGCACCAATGAATGATTTTAAGAAATAATTCTGTGTAAACTTCCTACTTAACATCAACGTATAACTGCTTGATAATACGTGTCCTAAGTTCTTCAAAATAATCTGTCACAGACGTTATTGATTCTTTCTACGCAAAATGAAAAACTATAAAGGTTCTCATCATCTCTCAACATATAATAAAGCTGCAATCGGTATTATCATGTAACATCATGTAATAATTCTCAACCCACGTCACAAAATAAGTATTATCTGCAATCTGTAGAGTGAAACTATACTCCGTGTGATCAATGTGCATATCATACCTTCATATTCTGTTTCACGTTTCATTACTTATAACTTTATAACTTCTCTCTTTACGTGATCTGCATTCGCTGTGGGAAATAGTAATTACATTATCTCTTCATAATCCATAGCTTAGCAACCACTGTCCTAATACCGTATGTATGTATATATATATATATATATATATATATATTCTTCTTCTTCCGTCCTTAGCCAACGACCGGAAAAACAGTCAGCAGTGGCCATTAATTACGCCTAGTGACGTCTTAAGGGCAACAGCGAATAGATTTTCTTTGCCGTTGTTCCCATCACGCCTAATGGCATCTTTAGGGCAACGACAAATCAATCCGTTTGCCGTTGTTTCCGTAATCAAAGTGACTATATATATATATATATATATATATATATATATATATATATATATATATATATATACATATATATATATATATACATATATATATACATATATATATATATATATATATATATATATATATATATATATATATATATATACATATACATATACATATACATATACATATGTATATGTATATGTATATATACTGTATATATAAAATAATATAGAATCATAGCCCTGACTGCCTTACATCCTCCCAGGTTGCTGGATTTATGTCTAGTGCCCTCATGTCTGTCTTGCACACATCTTAAAACCTCAGCAGGGGTCGCCCAACTGTTCTTTTGCCATCTGCCAGTTGTCCGTAGAAGATATCTTTTGGGATGCGACTATCTTCCATGTGGCGGACATGGCCAAGCGAGCGTAGTCTTCGTTGTCTAAGCAGTGTATTCATGCTTTGAAGGTCAGCACGTGACAACAACTCAACATTTGTCACTTTATCTTTCCACGAAATGCCGAGGATGTGGCGTAGACACCGTAGATTGAAGGTATTGAGCCTTCTTTCTTGTTTAGCATAGGTTGTACATGTCTCGCTACCATATAGAAGTGTGCTGGCGACGTAGGCGTTATATACCGCAGCTTTGGTCTTCATTGTGAGTTTGGAGTTTCCCCAAACATGCAATGTGAGGCAAAGGTAGCTGCAGCTTTGCCAATGCGGCTGTCAATTTCTGTGTCCAGAGAGAGTTTGTCATTAATGGTAGACGCCAGGTATTGGAAGTTGTGCACCACTGCCAATTCATAGTTATCGCCAGTGATAACTGGTGCAGCACACACATCCTGTCTCAGCATATTTGTTTTCTTTAGACTTATTGTAAGGCCAAAGTCCTTGCATGCTTGAGTGAAGCGATTCATCAAGCTCTGAAGCTCCTGTTGGCTTTGAGTGACGACTGCAGCGTCATCAGCGAATAATGTGACGTGTAATGGAAAAGAGTCTACAGCTTATTGCAACTTAATAGCTGCTCTCTGATTTGCTAGCTAAAACATGCATTACACTACCTGTCCTGTCTTCTGCAGCTTACCCTTTTGTCCCCGCCTCTTTTCTTTACACATTGGCAAACGCGGTGTTTACAATCTTCTTAGACCTGTCAGTCATGGCAGGAAGCAAATCACGCTATGGTTATCCTTCGTTCCACTCACGCGAGCTCATCTGTCAATCATATAATACTTGACAGCTAGACATCACGTGAGATGTAACGGAACAGACCTTTGAAGTTCATTTCGGGAAAAATCTAGAACCCCCCCCCCCCCCCCCCCCCCAAAAAAAAAACATTTGATCTTGAGCACGGGAGTTTTAACGGGAAACCCGCTAGAAGAACAAAAGTCTTTTGATCTCGGTCAACACTCCAGACGAAAAACTTTGAGAGACGGGACGTAAAGCCTTTAATATTGGGAACTCAGGCTTCTGAATTGTTGTCCCACACAGGAGAGCGAAATAACGTCATTAGAGATCGAGAGCATTATATGATATATATATACTGCTGTTTCTAAAACTCAATCATCAGTCGTCAGTCAGAATTTCAAGAGTCTAGCGAGTATTTCACGGTGATAGCTGTTGCTGTCATTTTTGACGGTGAGAAAAACACCAACCTAATTTATGTTTGGTTTAATGTGATCAAAGAGAGATAACTGTTTATTATCTTTCTGTGACAGGTTTGACTGGTGATTATCTGACCCTGTCTTATGTTGTCCTGTCTCAGGCAATGTCTTATAGTTGACATGTCTTAAGTCTATTTATAGGACCATATACGGAGTATCTTTACCACCCGTTTGGGCGGAAACGCCTGGTCTGGTTTAGCCTCGATCTGGTCTATGCTCTTTGGGCATGCGCAGGTCTTGGCGCGAAGACCGACAGACTGATAATTCAAAGAGAGTGTACCTGAGGCTTATAACGGATGTACCGATCCGTAGATTTCTCTCTGCCAAGTTTCGATAGGGATTTGTAAATTCTGGGAATGACTGATTTGTCATTCTTTCTTCCCTGGGTGATTCTTTATGCCAGTATTGGTTGTGTTACCTTAGAGTGTAAGGATTCTTTGAGAAGGTAACTGAAACATTATTCGATCTTTTTCGTCTCGATTAGATCTTAAAGGTACATTTATCGCTGATGGCGACATAGTGAGCGAAGCTCACGAGGAGTTAATATACTGTATCCCAGTATGGCTACATATTTGAAAGACTAGGTCTAAGTTGACCTGTTATACATATAAGCCTAAGAATCAACTTTATGGATCCGCAATGCAGGCGGAATATTGTTTGGCAGAAATATATTTATTCTCAGAAGTTTATGTAAACTGAGAGTCACCTGATTATCGAGGCCCGCGACCTGCGGCCTGATTTCGTCGTCATTATATTGGTCCGTGTTTACGGCCAATCTTCTTCACCAGAATGAAGTACCTGGCATATGAGGCCAGAATGAAGTCTTTGGCTAGTTGTAGGACAATAGCATTGACTTTGTTAAATAACTGATATCGCCCGTACCAGGCAATATATTTGCTAGGGCTTACCTGACGGGGCTCAGTCAGGGATTAGAGCTATTGCATGAACAGTAATTATTGGTCAAGACATTGTTACATGTCTAAGCTGTTCGGGATCTGTGATGCCTGATGTTAACCTTCATAACTACACATATAACGTCCATGATCTTGTACTATTGACTGTTTCGTCCATCATCATATTATCGTACGTCACGAATAAATATTGTAAACGTCAGCAGCATTCCCTACTTCACTGACTTCTACTTGTGGTTGTGTGAGTTAATGTGAAGACGTCCAAGAGCCTATACGGCCTTCGTGTTATCAGCACTATTATCCACTCACCTACACGATCAACCACATCCTATACAAGCACTACACGTCTGTATTTACATGTATGCTGACACTATGAGTGTCTCTACTATACCTTGGCGGCACCTCATGCCGGTGACCTAGATTACACCGCATCATTGTGACACGCCCACTCTGCCATCTTTACAACACACGAACACAAACGGGCAGTTATACATCTGGAGCGAATAGAACGTTACATCTCTACATCTCCAGCATAAAACAGACAGTAAATTAGACCTTTACATCTGGTGGCCAGATTCGTGGGTTTTTTGTCAACAACACGTATTTTCCTGCCCACATCTGGATTTATACTTCCGGAAGACAAGATTGACAGTTAGTTGTCAGCTACACAGGTCAGTAGGAAATAGGTCAACGTCTGCTGACCGACGTAAACATTTATGTATGATACAGAATCGCTACATGGACCACAGCTGCTGCAGAATTGCTACATGGACCACAGCTGCTACAGTAGTGCTACGTAGACCACAGTTGCTGACGAAGTAGTTTAACACTGTGACAGTCGTCGAAGGACATATGTGTCAAAGTTCACGTCACAATTTTTCGTGCAAGCTCGGATTGTAAACATAGAACAGTTCAACCTGTTGTTTACTTAAGACGTTCTTCAAACATTCTCAACTGAAGTCGAGTATGGTTTGATAGCTTCACTTTGGAGACTACTACATCTGTTGTCAAGTTACGGTGACCTTCAACGGTGGAACGTCTACCAGTGTGTTTACAAGTGTACTGCATTGAACTGCATCGTTACGGTTGTAGAGGATTGCGCTTAAGGATAAGTGGCCTGTTTTACGTGTTAAACTGAGCCTTTATTTTGTGTGCAACTGAGCCTTCCTCGTTATACATTCATTATATGCATTATATTGTTTACTTGTTCTTTGTTTACTTGTTTAGTTAGTGTATATTTTTTTTCTGCGGGTTCAAAGGTTGGAGGGTCTTACAGTAAATATCCCACTCAACCGAGGGTTATTGTAAGTGTTCTATAGGGATTGTGCATATTTCCCACAGTGGAAATTGCAAGCGACTTTTGTTGCTATTTATTTTTTTTCTTAGCTGTGACGAGATGTGTTAGTGTTGTTTTCGTTATTTTTTCTCCGTACTTTAGTTTTTGATTCGTTTTGTTTGTATTTGTCTGCCTTCTCTTTTCTATTGTTAATTTCTATACACCCTTTTGTTTACACACTGTATTGTCATTGTATTATTGTGAATTTTTCGCAGTTATCATTGTAATTTTTTACAACATTTGATTTAGTTAAGCTTTATTTTCTTTTGACCTCTGCGAATGTTTTCGTTTGTTTAGATGCTTGTCTTTGTTTAGTTATCGTGATATTGTTGATATATACAGTCTCCATGTATACCTGATCATGTACTGTTATTATATGATGCAAATTATATACTGAGCTGATTACTGGTGACTTTATAAACAGGGTAACTGTATAAAGTCTTTGACAAAAGACTTGTCTCCCACTGAGATTGAGATAAGTGTATTATTATTTCAGAGGTATTGATAGCACATTATTAGACATAATGTCTAGTTTGTATTATTGGGTCCAAAAGAAATACTTTCGTATGACTACTGAGGAAGTAAAAGAATTCTTAGATTACTACATTGAACAGAGAAAATCCTTTGGAATGACTAATGAGGAAGTAAATGAAGTCTTGGATTGCTACATTGAACGGGGGAGTTCCTTAGGTATGTCTGCTGAGGAGTTAAGAGCATACGTAAAAGTTAAAATGGAGATGGAAAAAAGAAAGTTTCAGATGCAAGCTGAAGAAAACCAAAAACTCCATGAGAAAAAGGTGTTATCTATAGAGCCGGAAAGAATGAAAGTAATAAATGAACATAAGCTAGAAGATGAGATGAGCTTCTCTCAATACGAACAATGGTTAGAAGGTGAGATGAGCTTGGCTCAATACGAACAATATTGTAAAGAAAATGCTTGCACCAGTGACTTAAAACAAGTCGAAACAAACTATGAAGGATTAAAAGTTGAGGTTACAAGACTTAAGGATGACTTACATAGAGCAAACTTGGAACTTGCTAGTGCGCAAGATATGTGTTGCAAATTAAAAGCTCAGGCCAGACAAGACAAGAAGTCTTATGAAGAAATAATTCTGGAGTTAAGGAATGATGTGGATTCTTTACAAAATACTGCTATAAAGAAGAATATGGTATCTCTGGAGGAGATTAATGAGCTTAAGAATAGCAAGGATAGTGAGATTCAGACACTACAACTGGAGTTAACACAGTTGAGAGCGAATAAAGAAAAGGATGAGAAAGTTGACGAACTTATGGCTAGTCAGCATAGTGCTATGGAAGCACGTAAACTTGAACTTGTTCAGGAGAGAGCTAAAGCTTTGGAAAATACGTCCCAGATGACAAAGTTGAGAATGGATTTTAGAGATAGGATGGTTAAAGAGAAGACTCTAACTTCACAGTTAGATGACTTAAGGTTAGATTGCAACAGACTTCATGTTAAAGTGAACGAGAGAATTCATAAAGCTGTTGCTAGGGAGAAAGCTGTTGCAGAAGTAGAAATTGCAAAACTTCGTAACAGGATTGATGGATTATTAGATATTGTTTTGAACAACAGGATGTTGTCTACTAATAAGGTGAATTAATTTAGACATAAAGCTGATGGTCAATATGTTAATGCAAAGAGTCAGCGACATGCACTCAATGCTAGCAGTAACATTAAACAATATGTGACCAAATCTTTTCGTGGCAAATATGGTTTCCCACGTGATAACGATACTGCCTCTAATGGGAGTTGGCGTCAGGCCAACAAAAGTAATCCTATTGTTAGTCCTTTAGATCAGGGTAACAACATTGAAAAATGTCATAATAAGGCTACTCTAACGAATCAAGCATCGACTTCGCAAATTTCTGATAAATTTGTATCGGGGAATAAAACTTTTAGTACTAGTTCCCGAAATGAGAACGATTATGTTCGGAACAATAAGAACCCTATTATCCCTGTTACTCATCATACTCAGCACAGACAGCGTGATGCTCCTTTCAAACACATTGCCAAAGGAAAAAATAAAATCAATTTCGCTAAGAGAGATAATGGTAATTTCGGACAGGATCAGGGTGATCCATACTGTAAGGGTTCTTCTTCAAAGAACTGGAGACGAGCTGACAGTCCTCGTAATTTTGGTTCCAAATATTTTGGAAACTTTTGCAGGGATAGCTGCGATAAAAACTATCCTACATATCATAAGTGTTCACGAAGACAACAAGACCCATCTAACAGATATGTTGATAAAAAGGGAAATAACAATCGCAACTGTAGAAACTGCGGTTCAAATCAGAACAATAGTTGTAAAAGAGCAAATAGCAACGCTACCAATAGAGATAACTGTTGTCATGGATGTCGTTATGACGGTAGATGCCCACATGAAGCTACTTAGCTCTTTTGTCTAGATCTACTATTAAATATCTAAAGTTATGATCTATTCTTACAATATCATGCTTCTATAACACTTGTTGTCACTTTGTTTAAACTCATGGTTATGTATTGATTACTTGCTTTCTCTGTTACCATCTTTGGTAAAACAGAGGAAGGTTTTGTTTAACATGAAATAAAGGTTAAAAAAAATTAATTCGGACACATTTATAGTTTAGATATATATTAAGTGACTATGGTACATTATAACATTCTAATAATTGTGCTATTTGTATTGTTCTCAGCAAACCGGTGTGATATCTTGGAACGCTGTAGAACGACGATGACTACTATCGACGTCCTGATGTTCCTTGAGGATCTTGCTTACAAGACATCTCCGGAATAGAGCATCGTCTTGTTCTTCTGACGTCATCACCTATTAGTTATACTATACACATGTATAATCATATGTTTGTAAAGAGACTTTAGTAATGTTGGTAATGATTGACCATTTGAATTTATGGTTATATAGACATTATACGTCGTGAGATTTCGATGTTGGTGTGATTTCTTAATAGAAATTGTCATTCACCATTTATACACATATTGATATGAATTTTTTCTTTATATAATTGTTGTGACATTACCTGCACCTTTGAGTTGGTTGGTGACACCTCCCCGGATATATTTACTTTGAGAAAATAGTTTCTCCTATCTAGTGAGATTTTTTGTTCTCACCAGACGCTCTACTGTGCGTCGATTGGATCTGACATTACGGTGTTACATTTATGGTGATCCTTTCATCGGCGCATTACTCATGCGTTATGAGCTTAATGCACCTGGCTCATAGATGTATTTCACAACAACAAAAATGTGCCATTTTTTTTTTCCCGGGAGGTGTGGTAATTTATTGCTGTCATTTTTGACGGTGAGAAAAACACCAACCTAATTTATGTTTGGTTTAATGTGATCAAAGAGAGATAACTGTTTATTATCTTTCTGTGACAGGTTTGACTGGTGATTATCTGCCCCTGTCTTATGTTGTCCTGTCTCAGGCAATGTCTTATAGTTGACATGTCTTAAGTCTATTTATAGGACCATATACGGAGTATCTTTGCCACCCGTTTGGGCGGAAACGCCTGGTCTGGTTTAGCCTCGATCTGGTCTATGCTCTTTGGGCATGCGCAGGTCTTGGCGCGAAGACCGAGAGACTGATAATTCAAAGAGAGTGTACCTGAGGCTTATAACGGATGTACCGATCCGTAGATTTCTCTCTGCCAAGTTTCGATAGGGATTTGTAAATTCTGGGAATGACTGATTTGTCATTCTTTCTTCCCTGGGTGATTCTTTATGCCAGTATTGGTTGTGTTGTGTTACCTTAGAGTGTAAGGATTCTTTGAGAAGGTAACTGAAACATTATTCGATCTTTTTCGTCTCGATTAGATCTTAAAGGTACATTTATCGCTGATGGCGACATAGTGAGCGAAGCTCACGAGGAGTTAATATACTGTACCCCAGTATGGCTACATATTTGAAAGACTAGGTCTAAGTTGACCTGTTATACATATAAGCCTAAGAATCAACTTTATGGATCCGCAATGCAGGCGGAATATTGTTTGGCAGAAATATATTTATTCTCAGAAGTTTATGTAAACTGAGAGTCACCTGATTATCGAGGCCCGCGACCTGCGGCCTGATTTCGTCGTCATTATATTGGTCCGTGTTTACGGCCACATCTTCTTCACCAGAATGAAGTACATGGCATGTGAGGCCAGAATGAAGTCTTTGGCTAGTTGTAGGACAATAGCATTGACTTTGTTAAATAACTGATATCGCCCGCACTAGGCAATATATTTGCTAGGGCTTACCTGACGGGGCTCAGTCAGGGATTAGAGCTATTGCATGAACAGTAATTATTGGTCAAGACATTGTTACATGTCTAAGCTGTTCGGGATCTGTGATGCCTGATGTTAACCTTCATAACTACACATATAACGTCCATGATCTTGTACTATTGACTGTTTCGTCCATCATCATATTATCGTACGTCATGAATAAATATTGTAAACGTCAGCAGCATTCCCTACTTCACTGACTTCTACTCGTGGTTGTGTGAGTTAATGTGAAGACGTCCAAGAGCCTATACGGCCTTCGTGTTATCAGCACTATTATCCACTCACCTACACGATCAACCACATCCTATACAAGCATTACACGTCTGTATTTACATGTATGCTGATACTATGAGTGTCTCCACTATACCTTGTCGGCACCTCATGCCGGTGACCTAGATTACACCGCATCATTGTGACACGCCCACTCTGCCATCTTTACAACACACGAACACAAACGGGCAGTTATACATCTGGAGCGAATAGAACGTTACATCTCTACATCTCCAGCCTCAAACAGACAGTTAAACAGACTTTTACAATAGCCTTTAAAGTTAAACCCCTATACTTCACTGTGGTGAACTTCTAAATACAATATCTAAATTAGAATATAACAGTATAGTGCATAAAGATAGGATAGTACTACAAATTTTCGGCGAGAATTGTAGTCGTCGCCTACGCCTTCAGCGTATTATTTGATAACGCTTTGGCCGAACCAAAAAGGGTACCCTATTTTTCAAATTCGTCCTTGAGACAAACGTACCACTTTCCCAAGTTCAATGAAGTATTTGCCTAAAATACATTGTAGAGGGGAGGGGGACGGATAGATAACCAACGCAAATCACAACTTACATTGTTTCTAAAAATAAAACCAACTTGCTAGCCTTGCCCTTAGGCGGTTTTAAAATTACGATGTAAACGTTAGAAAATGTGAACACTACGGTCAGGAAAACACGCTTAGCTCTTGTTGCGAATGACGTAATTCTCGTGTATTACGAGAGACTCTCGTATTTAGCTTGAAAGTACAAGGAAAAAGAATTGAACAGGAAGTAGTTTAAAAATAAACAACATAGAAAAAAAGATAGAATTTTGAACCAAGCCACTTAGCCCCATAAAAATCATATATTCGTGTACTTGAAGACTTGCTGACCAAGAATATGTTGTTAGTTATCTAAATAGTCCATTAAATAATCAAATATTGGTAATAATACATAGAGAATCGGAGATACTGTCAGGTCAAGTCATGTCTGCTTGGATTAAATAGCATATTTTTGGGGGGAAAAAATTAGGTAAAAGAAAGGCTAAGATAGTATGATGAAGTGGATTGGATGAAATTTGAAGGAAGCCGAAATATTATTGGCTAACCTAAATATACAAATCTAGTTGGTAATAGTAACACATAGTGGTTTGAGATATTTTTAAAAAATAAAGTTTCATTCAAAAAAAGAGATGCTTGGTCTCATTGGCCAAAGCCTTTTACTTTAACGAAATAGTAAGCTGCTCGCTGCCATTTTTTCAAAATATTATGAGGAACAAGCAGCGATGAGCAGACTTGTGCTTTGTTTTAAACTAACTAACAACAGAAAGCAGTCTGAACAGAGGCAGTGATGAAAGTGTGCCATATTCTATTGCCTAATTCATCGTTACTTGTTTATATTTCCTTGATATGTGGTAAGATTGACTTTATTGACTTTTTAATTAAAAAAGGGTTGTGTGAAAAAAGAAAAGGCCATATAAAAGATTGTAATTAAATGGTTCCATGGCGGACTTAGGCATGGCCTAGATGTTGATCCATCATATAAGGGACTATCTAAGAATGTTTAAAACTACAGGACTATATATATGATGGTCATACAGGAACATTACACCTATCTTATTGCATGGAAAAGAGCAGCAGAGTTGTCAGAGAGAGCTGACCATGTTCTTTTGTATTGAATGTATGTTTACATGTAAATTAGGAGGAATTAGTTTGATATTAAGACAGAACCATAACTTGCATCGACAGGGGTTCTTGCTGGCACTTGTCTGGTGCTGGTACTCGATGATAGAGAAATTCAGCACGATTTCTAAGAGTCTCTGGTACCTGCTTGTATTAAAGAAGTTCAAGACCAGAGGAGACTGAAGTGTTTGGCCAAACCAACTACAACTGCTGTGATTCCAGGACCCAGATAAGTGCAATATCTGGCCTGGGACAACTTATCACGACTAAAGAAAAATCTCCTGTATAGACAAAAACGTTCCTCCAAAAGACTAACATAAACAATCCTAGTGAAACAAAAGAACATTGGGATGATGATAATCCCTAACCTGCCTCCCAGTACCAGTAGTTAAATAGAGTAATTAACATCAACTTGAAAATTTGTAACAATGTACTATGGACATATTGTAAATATCTTTATATATATTTGTAAATATATCTATCCATCTAAATTGATTCTCATTGAACTGTAGTCCTGACCAAAACAACTTTAGGCTCAGGACCAATAAAGTTTAACAAAAGAAATTTTAAATATAAAACTTAACAGCTGGAGTTAGTTGAGTTTATCATAGTAATTAGTATATGTTTGTATATGTTTTTGTATTGAGATTCTTTAACAACACTCTTACAATACCCTAGACACTTTATGTAGCTTTCAGTCACGCTAGTCCATAAAGAATATAACTTAGAGTGAGATCGTAGGGTGGTAACAAGAAAGGTACTCTGTAACACAGTTGTCCATTGTTTACCTCAGAGACCTTCACAGTTGATCTCACTCAAGTAAAACTATACGCACACCATT
The DNA here is from genome assembly GCA_024509875.1 of Oreohelix idahoensis. Lineage (NCBI taxonomy): Eukaryota > Metazoa > Mollusca > Gastropoda > Stylommatophora > Oreohelicidae > Oreohelix > Oreohelix idahoensis. The sequence goes on from JAMPIV010009922.1 coordinate 208,662, forward strand.
CTTCTTAACATCAAAACCCACCACATTCACTTAGATTTTTTCTTGCTAGTAAGGCGTATTAAATAATGTTAGACCACGCCACCGACTGCTTCATAACTGAGACGAGTCCGTATTTATGTTTACGGCGTAGACCGACTCGGCACTTAACTCTCCAGGAGAGAGAGAAATAAAAACGACTGTTAACCAGACCGGAATTAGAGGCGTTAGACGACTGACAGTGGGAGAAAAGAATACTTGTTATATTTCATTTGTAATTATTGTTATTATAGCATCTATTAATTTTTAAATGTCAATACGACAAAGTAACAGACACCGACGATTTAATATTAACTAAATGATAGGTGATTATGTTGTACGTGTCGCGTATTGGAGAGAGAGAGAGGCAATTAAAAAACACTGTCCGAGTGACCCGCCGGCCGCGAGACTATGAGGGCGAGTCATTATCGACTCGGTCCGAACAAGATCAGCGGTCAGCAAACGTCTGTAGGCTGCAGGGCAAACAAACGTATCTTTTCATTTCGTTTATTCGTCAGGATTGACAGTGCGGATGAGAGATTGTCTTGTCCTCGTCCGTGTTAATTTTTTGTATAGAATGGTAGCATTTTCCCACAAATGTTTTCTTGTATTTTTCGCAGACCTAATCCCCCAAGTTGACGACCAGCGGTCTTTTTCATTTATAATGTGTGTACTAGCCCGATTTTGTGACTGTATATTATAACCACTGGACTTACCAACTCCAGGATATATTATTTTAACACCCCACAGTGGAGTATACCTGATATCATCATTATTTATCCCCCAACTCCTGACAGTTGTAGTCAATTGGAGTACCTAGTTATACACTGTGCAGGACCGGCACTCTGACAAAGAGTCGGCCAATATAAAAATCAATCATCATCCTCCTTGTGATTATGAGGAATAAGATTATCCAGATACTAGAAGTATCCCCTCTTAAATGGTAAACACATCAAGTCTTCTCACACTATTCACCGGGTTATATTGAAACCAGAACCCAGATATAATTTCAAGACCGAGCGGGAAACAAGCCTGTTTTTCCCCGCCCGCCCATACACTGCAAGCGTTATCGCAACGGATTTATTCAGTTGTGGTTCCTGTATCTAGATTTTCACTCCCCTTGCGCAACCCCATCGGAGGAAGAGTGACAGTTTAGAAAAGTGACGATAACCTTTAGGATTCATACTTCTACTAGGATTAAGCGTGGAAACAGCAGATTCGGCGTTCAGCTAATTCGTATTTTTTGGGGGGATGAACTAGAGCCAATTTGTACCCTCGACAGCTGGTGTGATAATAAACAACAAAGAATTTAACTTTGTATGTTGATCAGACCCATACCCATTTATCCTTAGTTGTTTTCACGTGTATGTGTCTTGTTGTCACATAGTGTTATGTGTGTAAAGTAAGTTGTCTTATTTTAGATAGGGAGGCAAAGACTGTCTTGTAAACAAAGCACAGTTGTACGGATAGCTGGAGGAGGGAAACCTACTCACTCCAGAGACATATCTTTCCCTCAATCTACCACCAGTGAAACTTATTTCTATACGTTCTCGTGTATCTGTCAACATTCACTCTTTACCTAGACGGGCCGAATAAACCAATTTACATACCGTACGACAAATAACAAGTCGCTTATAGTGACCCTTCTGATTTTTGTTTTTCCTTTCAGCCTTGCGAGATTAAACAGACCGCCATCTGACCTAGTGTAAAGGCATATTCCTTCAGCTGAATCTCTGAATGAATGTTTCAAGAGTAAGGCAAAGATGATCCTGAAGAGGGTTGGAGCCATAACGCAGCCTTGTTTAACGTCATTGCGTATGTCAAAGGTCTGTGATGTGCTTCCAGCATACTGGACTGTTCCCTTCATGTCCTCTACAAAATGTCCTGTCTTAAACCTATCACTAAAAAGTAAGTCCCTACTCTAAAATGAATGCTAAGCGCAGTGTGTCAGACTTCTTGCTGCTACATCTTCGCTTTGAATGCTGCAATAAATTTATCTCTCGCGTAATTATTTGGTTCTAGAAAACTCCTTTCAATTTCATTTGTCCAGGTCAATGTTCTGTTGCTTTTAATACTCAGAGATATCCTATGATCGACTGTCTTTTCTCATTCTTGTTATATCCCATTGTTCGATCTAAATGTCATTCATTCATTTCCCATCGCTGGTCTCAGGAAATTGAAAACGTCTGTTAATTTAATTACCTACCCGATGTAGAATGTGCTTTCTCTCATTTTCTGTACTAGTAAATTTGTCAACTCCTAACCTTTAGCATTCATCATACTAAGCTTTATACTTGGTGTGATGATATACATTGATACACCGATCCCATTTGTAGTATTTGTATAGTTAAAATAATGTAGAAATAAAAATTAGTGGAGTTGTGAGGTTTCGTCAATGCAAACGCATCGGGTATTGTTAGACAGTAACGACGAATAAATAATACTATCTTTCCCTAACGTCCTTGAAACTATTTAGAGCATTGGAACACGATCAATCCGGTTTTCATCTGGAGGGAGGGAGAGAGGAGCGACAGAAAAGTGATTCTTTTAACACGTGTTGGTTTGAAACAACACAAATTTGTAAGCAAACGCGCGTAGTATTGTTAGGCAGGTTTGAATAAAAACGCGGAAACGCCCCATGCATGCCGCTTAATATAATCACATCGTGGGAAATGTATAAACACACAGACAGCGCATGGCCTGCCAAATAGTACAGTTTATGAAGTAACAGACTAGTGGTTTCAGTTTGAACAAAGGAAGAGAGGGGGAAAGATGGAGTATTTATAGAAAAGTAGAAATTTCCGAATATTCTGCAAAATATATGGACTTCTTCATTACAAGGGATAGGACCCTAAAACTTGATTAGTTAGATAGAATATCTTCTCCTGAGTAATAATATGTTTTAAAATACAAATTCCTCCAGATAATAATAAAGATATGGTCATAATACTGTATAGGTTCGTACGGACAGTCGGACAGACCCTCGTTTTTGCATTCACTGTCGGTGACAATTGTTTGCACGCGTTGTTGAAAAGAAGCAGAAGAGGGAGGGTCAAAGTCCAAGTGGGGAACTTTAGGAGTGAGAGGCAAATGTATTAGGCCAAAAAGCAAGTCTATTTTTAACTAACGCCAAGATCGGGACGGACCGACCGACAGAGGTACCCCGAAATTGGGCTTTAATTTTGGCTTTCTTTTCAAATTGAAGTCAGAACTGGAAATCGTCAGATCTCATTGGCCAACACATTTAATATTACTGAAAAATTTGACGGCTCGACGCCATTTGAATTAATACTGTCCCTTGAACAGGACGATTGAAAGTCTGTGAAGTGTGACTTGCCTTATTAAATATATATATATATTAAAGTAAAATAAAAAGGCGTCATAGTCCAGCCAGCAGCACGTCTGAAGTTGTGCCAAATCAACGTACCTGTGGTTTTTTCTTGAATTTGTGGTAAGACAGAAATTATTAATATTTTATTTTAAAATGTGAGTGTGAGATACTGCCATTATAAAAATATTACGACTGTAAGTAAATAGGTCCCTAGCAGACCCATGCAGGGCCTAGAGGTTGATTCATCATATAATAAACTACCAGAGAGGTAGAACTAAAATATTGTATAGGTTGTCACCAGGGATCATATCACCTATCATATTGTATGGAAAAAGATCATTGATAAGGGCAGTGGTGTTGCAGCCATTAGAGGAGAGGAATGTGAAACTGGTACTACTTGTTACATCATTTATGTAGATGGGCTGGGTTGGTCAGAGAGATCTGACCGAGTTTTTTTATTTTAAATATATTATTGTTTGTAAAATTGGTGGATTAGATATTATGTTAAGACCGAACATAATTTTCATGTTGCAGGGTTTCTTTGTCTGGCACTGTGCTAGTGCCAAATGTTCTGAAGTGAACGACTCTGTATGAGAGTGGATGTGTCTCTAGTGGTACAAGCTGTCTACCACTGGAGTAGTAATATTGATACACGCTGTCTATCATATTACCTCAGAGAAAGGCCGGAAAGACAACTATCTTCTATCGTCACAGGCCAGATAAGTACATCAGACATGGCCTGCGGGAATTCATCAACTTCTCCACCCAATAAAAATTGAACTGTAATAAAAACTTTTCCACCAATACTCATGTATAACGAGAAAATAAACTTTGTGAAATAAAAGACCGGGTATGATGTAAATACCCCGACCCGCCATCCAGCACTATTTAGGAATTAATATAGCTTTAGTAACAACATTATTAGATTTTAAAATATATGTACATTTATATTTATATTTATATTTATATTTATATTTATTTATATTTATTTATATTTATTTATATATATTTATATTTATATACGAGGGGCGTTCAGAAAGTAATGCACCACATCGTTTTTTCTCAGGAGCTGTTTATTCAAAAAGCATGAAATTTGTACACAATATACATGGATATGTCATGTAAACATCGGTATTATTCAACATAATCCCCATCAACTTGTACGGCTTTATGCCAGCGCGAAACAAGTGCATGTATTCCTAGCCCGTACCAGATTTTGTCTTGATCATGTAGCCATTACTTCGCTGCATGAATCACTCCTTCATCATCTTCAAACCTTGTCCCACGGAGTGCATCTTTAAGTGGTCCGAATAGATGAAAATCAGAGGGTGCCAAATCGGGAATATAGGGTAGATGGGGTAGTACAGTCCAACCCAATTTGGTGATTGCTTCCCGTGTTGCCAGACTTGTGTGAGGTCGCGCATTGTCGTGAAGGAGAAGCAGGTCTGCTGGATTCTTGTGCGGCCGAACTCTGCAAAAAAGTTGATTGAGTTTTTTAAAATGTCTTAATGTAAGCTTGCGAATTGATTGTCTCTCCTCTTGGCATAACGTCAACAAGAATCACACCTTCAATGTCCAAAAAGACAGTGATCATGACCTTTCCAGCTGAAGGAGTTGTCTTGAATTTCTTTCTTCGTGGTGATTGCGGATGATGCCACTCCATTGACTGTCTTTTTGTCTCAGGTTCAAAATTATGTGCCCAGGTTTCGTCACCTGTAACGATCTTAGCCAAAACGTTCTCTCCATCAGCACTGAAACGCTCCAACAATTCAGAAGAAATTGCTTTCTTTTGCAATCGGTGGTCATTTGTGAGACTTCGAGGAACCTATGTTGCGCAAACCTTAGAAAATCCGAGGGTTTTTATAACTGCATTTGCACTACCAATGCTGACTGACAACAGTAAGGCCAATTGTTGAGTAGTGATTCGCCTATCAGTAAGAATAATGCCCTCAGCGCATTTCAACATTTCTGCGTTGGTGGCTGTGGCAGGACGTCCACAGCGCGGCCGATCAAGCAGCTCCGTATCTCCACTTCCTGATTCTTTGATTCTCTGAACCCAGCGACTGACTGTACTCCTGTCGACTGCAGAACTTCCATACACATCACATAGACGCTTGTGAATGTTCACAACAGTTTCCTTCTCCGCAACGAGAAATTCTATCACAATTCGCTGCTTATAACGCAAGTTGCTAACACGCTCCATTTCAACGGTTTAGGGCAGCCGTATTATTTAGCCGGTTGCAGTGTAATTTGGTGCACACAATTGGCACATGCCATATTTGAAGGGTGCAAAATTTCATGCTTTTATCTTCATTATTAGTTGAGAAAAACGATGTGATGCATTACTTTCTCTCTCTCTCTCTCTCTCTCTCTCTCTATATATATATATATATATATATATATATATATATATATATATATGTATATATATATATATATATATATATATATATATATATATATATATATATATATATATATATATATATATATTGAGTTCATTTGTTTTGACAGTCCTGACCAAAAGAATATTAGGTTCAGGACTAATAAAATTGTAAAAAGATTTTCCAATACCAAACTTAAAACACAGTGTTAGTCGAGTTGATCATAGACTTTAATATTTGTGAGTGTTTTGGGTATTGGGTCACCATCACACCACAATTTCATTACCTTAAACATTAGTCGTAGCCATCAGACATACTAGTCAAGAATAAATCTGAGTGAGATCTTAAGGTGGTAGCAGAAAGGCTCCCTGAGAACACACCTCATCAATTGTTATACTCAGGGGCCTTCACAGCTTGACCTCACTCAGTTACACTATCAACTTAACACCAACATTCATAACATCTAAACCCACCACATATATTGGGTAGCTCGCTCCGGGATACAAACTTATAGGTTAGAAGTCTATAATAAATTCAATATTGTATTACTATTGTCCCTAAAGAGTAAAGATATCCAAATATAAAAATAAAAGCAATTTAAGGTGGAAATTAATAGTTGATGAATTGTCACGGCCAGTAATTAATTAGTTAATCTTAGTGGTACTTTGGTTATTAGAGTTTAAATTTGTCTTTGTATATTATTTGATTTGATTAAGACAGGATGGCAGACTTGGCCAAATTTAGTTCTGCTGCTTTGCTGGCTGCAAAAGAGATGGGTATGGATGGGCCAGAACTGGTCCAGTATGTAACCTCAGAATGTGATAAATATATTGCAAGAGAAGATAGTAAGTTAGCAGAAGAAAGAAAATTACAGTTACAAATTGAGGCTGAGAAAGAAATTAAAAGGTTGCAGATTGCGGCTGATAAAGAGGCTAGGGTATTGGAGGTGGACCGGGAGGCTGAAATAAAGAGGCTCCAATTTGAAGAAAAGAAATTGGAGGCTGAAAAAGAGACAAAGTGGATGGAGGCTGAGGAAAGAAAACAGGCTGCAGAACGGGAGGCGGAAGACAAACGGTTACAAAGGGAGAACAAGTTACGACTAAGGGAGTTGGAATTACAAGGCCATGCTCCTGAAGGTGGTAACAGCCCGTTTATCTCCGATGCCACTGCTAGTCAGGGAGCCTCAACCTCCGCCATGGGGTTCCATTTAGACCATTTTGTTGAGAGGGATGATGACATTGAATCATTTTTAAGCAGGTTTGAGGTATTAGCCACTACTTATGGGCTGGAAAAAGAGAGATGGAGTCTTAAGTTATCCCAGGGTCTTAGGGGAACATCTTATGAAGTGTTTGCAAAGATGAGTAAAGACGACCAAGACAATTATGACATGCTAAAGCAGGCTTTGTTGTTAAGATATGAAAAGAACGGAGAATTTTATAGAAAGAAGTTTAGAAATGCCAAGCTTTTGTCTGGGGAGACATACCACCAATTCTCTGCCAGATTGGAAACCTATTTGGAGAAATGGACTGCTCTGGGAAAGTCCCAAGATCTTAAAGAAATGATCATGATAGAGCAATTAAGAGAGTCCATGGCTCCAGACCTGAGAAAGTTTCTCATGGAACAAGGTGCAGAGAGGTTGGGTGAGGTACTTAATGTCGCTGAGAGGTATCAGGCGGCCCAGGCAGAGGTAGCTGGCGCTAAAAAGAAGCATCTAGATAACTATAGGGCCCCACAAAACTCTAATACATTTGATAGTAAGGATCAAAGTAACAAAGATAAGCCAAACTTTGATAGGCCACGAAATGATTATCGAGATAGAAACCCACAGTTCAATGACCGAAAATATGAAGAAAGGAAATCTTTCCACCAAGGAAAGAAGTGGTGTAAATGGTGTAAGGGGGACAATCATGACACCAAAGTTTGTAATAGGAAACCTTCTAACTTTGCTGCAATGAAAACGGGGAACCAAGGATTAAAGGTCAAACCTACTAGACAGCAGGAACCTTATCACCCCCAGTGTGTGAGGACGTTGCATGCAACGGGGTCACCGTGAGGTGCCTTTATGATACAGGTCTAGATTTTGATTCTATCGTGAGTTCTAGCCTAGTGAACCCAGGTCAGTATACCACAGAAACAGTGGAGATACAAGGGGCGACTAAGGACATACCACTCATGACAATTCCCATCGCAAGGATAACGGTGAAAACTCGCCATGTGGAAGGAGTAATCAGAGCAGCAGTTATAGACGAACCCATTTACCCTTTGATATTGGGCTGTCGTTATGTCTTCTTGGGGAACCCCAAGAGACCTGTGATCATGGCAACAGTGCAGACCAGATCACAGTCTAAAAAGGAGGAGGATAATCCTATTAATACTCATCCAGAGGAGATGAGGAAGGCACAGGCAGAGGACAGATCACTCATGCCATGTTTTAAAAAATTGCCTAAATGTCACACACCTCCAAGCAAGGGAGAGTACTATATGAAGAATAACTTGTTATATAGGAGGACCGGAACTCGTTCAAATGGTCACGGACAACTGGTACTTCCCAAGATGTTTATGGCAGACGTAATAAGGAGTTTACATGTTGGAAAAGATGGGGACCACGAGAAAGTAGGTACCATCTGCCAAAAGGTTTCTCAAAATTATTATTGGCCAGATGTAATGATAGACATTGAAAATTTTGTAGAAGCCTGCGGCATATTTTATGAGGGAACACCCACAAGTGGGGAAAATGATCAGGACCTAGAAACGCCACGGGGCAAACCTAGACCTGAAAATAAAAATAAATATAATAAAGTAGACATAGTGGAATGGGAACCCCCTTTTCACACCCAGTCTTCAATTGAATTGGTTAGAATGGCCACTATGCGGCGAGTACAAAGAGTTATTTTACCCCAGAATAAGCCGACAATCCCTCGGTCAGAATTATGGGAACTGGAAGAAGATAAAAGAGAGAGAAGATCTCTCACAAGGAAATTAAAGTGGGAAGAAACCCCAGGAAACGAATTGGTAGTGGACGATTTGTGAGTGATGATAAAAGGAAGAAACGTCCTCACCATAAGGCTTCCAATGCAAGGGACATTACCGGTGCCATGAAAAATAAGGCAGCATAATTCAAGGTCCATATGTAGCCTTGTTAAGGACGTGGACAGATGAGAAGGCAGAAGAGACTGTTACCTCATCATATCAATATGTGAACGAGCTGACCACTCGTCTCAAAACTGGCTGGAAACTTGCAAATGATAATTTGAGGCAAGCCAAGAAAAAACATGCTGCATATTTTAATAAGAAAGCGAAGGATAGGGAACTAGCTGGGGGAGAGAAGGTGTTTCTTCTTCTACCCGGCAGCAGTAACAAATTGCAAATTGAATGGCAAGATCCATATACAGTTCTAGAGAAGGTGTCTAGAACAAATTATAAAATCGACAAGAAGGGGAAAGAGAAAATCTATCATATGAACCTTCTAAAGAAGTATCTGGACAGACAAATCCAGGAAGGAACACCTTTACTGACCTTGGCTATCGCAACGGAAATGAAAAAGGAACCACTCACCTCACACGAGTACCCCCTAAAACCATGTGAAACACCGGCACAGGTGAAAGTCAGTAAGCACCTGACTAAAAATCAGAGGGATCGGGTTCAACAGGTTCTGATTGAACATACAGACGTGTTAACGGATAAGCCGGGGCACACCAATTTGTTGGAATACGATATGAAGTTAATAGACCCAACACCTATCTGTATGAGAGCCTATTCTATTCCTTTCGCTAAGGAGAAAGCTTTGAAAGAGGAGATCGAGTATTTGTTGAAAGAAGGGATTATTTCTCACAGTGAATCTACTTATAGCTCTAGTGTTTTTTTGCTGAGAAAACCCTCTGGGGAACATCGTCTGTGCATAGATTACAGGAAACTGAATGCTGTCACAGAAAATCAGGTGGATCCATTACCTGACACTACTCAACTATTTGCCAGGCTGAACAAGGCAAAATATTTTTCTAAGGTGGATCTTAGCAAAGGCTATTATCAAATTCCAGTAAAGCCTGAGGTTCGACCTTATTTAGCTTTTAGCACATCGGAAGGACATTATGAGTTCAACATGTTGCCGTTTGGGTTGAAAAATGCTCCGAGTGTGTTTTCAAGGATGATGCGAAAATTGTTGGATCCACTGAATAATCCATGCATCACTAATTTTATGGATGATATCCTCATTGCTACTGAAACATTTGAGGAACATGTTAACTCTTTGACTATGCTGTTTGATAGACTCAGAGAGGCTAACAAGACTGCTAGACCAAAATAATGTTGTATTGGATGTAAAGAGTTGGAATTTTGGGACATACCGTATATCAGGGTAGCATGACCCCTGACCCCAAGAACCTGGAGAAATTGCAAAGGGCACCGAGACCACAGACAAAGAAAGATGTGAGATCTTTTGTGTCGTTGTGTGGATTTTATCAAAAGTACATTAAAAATGTTAACTCTATACGTGCTCCTTTGACTGATTTAACCCGTAAGGGACATCCTGATAAAAATGTTTGGTCCGCACAGTGTGAATTGGCTTACCAAGAGTTAAAGGAAAAACTCACTAGCAAGCCTATTTTAAAATTGCCTTATTTGACTTGGGAATTCGTGGTAAGAACGGACGCAAGCAATGTGGGATTAGGGGCCACTTTGTTACAAAGATCCGCTTCACCAAATGGGGAACTGAACCCACTCGCTTATGCTAGCCACAAGTTGAACAAAGCGGAACAAAACTACTCAACAAGCGAAAAAGAATGACTACCTCTAATCTGGGCTATCAAAAAGTTCCAGACCTATCTCTATGGTAGGACATTCGTGGTCCAAACGGATCATCAACCCCTCGTATTCTTATCACAGGCCAAGCATGAAAATGCTCGTTTATTAAGGTGGTCGTTGCTCATACAGCCTTATTCATTCACTATTGAATACATTCCCGGGTCACAAAATGTGGGTGCAGACTTCTTGAGTAGGCATCCTGTTGATGAAAATCAGAGTATTCACAGGCCTATTGAGAAAATGTGATCTGTGTGTATCACTGATTATGAACTTGCATCAGTGCATGTTCTTAAGTGGGGAGATGTGTGATGATATATATTGATACACCGATCCCATTTGTAGTATTTGTATAGTTAAAATAATGTAAAAATAAAAATTAGTGGAGTTGTGAGGTTTCGTCTTCGCCCCGCCTGCAAACGCATCGGTTATTGTTAGACAGTAAAGACGAATAAATAATACTGTCCTTCCCTAACGTCCTTGAAACTATTTAGAGCATTTGGACACGATCAATCCGGTTTTCATCTGGAGGGAGGGAGAGAGGAGCGACAGAAAAGTGATACTTTTAATACGTGTTGGTTTGAAACAACACAAATTTGTAAGCAAACGCGCGTAGTATTGTTAGGCAGGTTTGAATAAAAACGCGGAAACGCCCCATGCATGCCGCTTATTATAATCACATCGTGGGAAATGTATAAACACACAGGCAGCGCATGGCCTGCCAAATAGTACAGTTTATGAAGTAACAGACTAGTGGTTTCAGTTTGAACAAAGGGAGAGAGGGGGAAAGATGGAGTATTTATAGAAAAGTAGAAATTTCCGAATATGCTGGAAAATATATGGACTTCTTTATTACAAGGGATATGGCCATAGAACTTGGTTAGTTAGATAGAATATCTTCCCCAGAGTAATAATATGTTTTAAAATACAAATTCCTCCAGATAATAATAAAGATATGGTCATAATACTGTATAGGTTCGTACAGACAGTCGGACAGACCCTAACGCCAAGATCGGGACGGACCGACCGACAGAGGTACCCCGAAATTGGGCTGTAATTTTGGCTTTCTTTTCAAATTGAAGTCATAACTGGAAATCGTCCGGTCTCATTGGCCAACACATTTAATATTACTGAAAAATTTGACGGCTCGACGCCATTTGAATTAATACTGTCCCTTGAACAGGACGATTGAAAGTCTGTGAAGTGTGACTTTACTTTATTAAATATATATATATATATTAGAGTAAAATAAAAAGGCGTCATAGTCCAGCCAGCGGCACGTCTGAAGTTGTGCCAAATCAACGTACCTGTGGTTTTTTTCTTGAATTTGTGGTAAGACAGAAATTATTAATATTTTATTTTAAAATGTGAGTGAGATACTGCCATTTGAAAAATATTACGACTGTAAGTAAACAGGTCCCTAGCAGACCCATGCAGGGCCTAGAGGTTGATTCATCATATAATAAACTACCAGAGAGGTAGAACTAAAATATTGTATACATGGCTGTTTGCCAGCGATCTTTTAGTTATTTCCCCTTTTTCAGCGACTGCGCTATTTATAGCTATCGTGTCAGAGGTCACGTGGTAACTTCCTAACTGGAAAAAAAGGTGGCGGATTTTACTTTTGATAGGGCTTAATTAATGTTTTTAGGCTACTTTATTATTATAAATACCGGCTTTAATTTTGCGTAACGCTAGACTAGAAATGTTAGAGTAAATTTTAGAACAAGAACAAACATTTTATCACAATTAGAACAGAAGATATAATAGTCTGAAATAGTGTAAAATTTACGTTTTTTTTTATTTTGTTATGGTTTGTTTATAATGCAATTTTCACTAAATCGGTCACAATCAACATGCATAACAAATTACAGAAATCAAAAGTAGAAAACCTGCAGAAAATGGATATCAAAGTTTTGTTTTGGTTTCATGCGTCAAACATTAATTATTGAAACATTAAATTGCAAGTCCACATTTATTACCTTAAAATAACACACCCAATTGTCCCCAAAAACATGAGAGCTAACAATTATCTCAATCATACATCACGATGGTCATGTAAAAATAAGTATGGTCATGAGTAAAACGAAATGTTCAATTTAATAGATAAATAGGTGTATTTAAAAAATACATCTATTAAATGATTTCCACACTCTGTTAATTCTGTCAATCTCAAGCAACAACTGCCATAATTTGCTCTAGCCCCAAAATTTCGCTCAATTATCATTCACACTTCCTTTTTTTTTTTATAGGATGAATCTGTACATTCACAGATGGAGAAATTTGTAATAAATGAGTTTCCATTATAAATTTTAATTGTGAAGTTATATTTTTAATACCTCTGGCGCGTCTTTCAATTTTCAATCTTCTCTGTTTTCTCTCCTGTGCCCACGTAAGACCTACTGTTTCCTTCATGGCTATTGCTAATTCTTTGGATATTCTAACTCTACTTTCAATGCCTGCTTTCCTGCAAATTTCCTGACGTGACGTTTCTGAACAGCGTTGTAGTTCATGTGCCTGCTGCAGGTCTAATGAATCAGTTGATGTTCCAGCAATATGTTTTCTAACAGTGTGGAGCAATTGAGATCGCTTACGTTTGTTGGCGTTCTGGTGACTGATGTTTCTCTTCTATGTTTAATTAGTTTTTGTAGTACAATAGGCTGTCCTCTGGTTTTGCATTTTATGATATTCCTTTTTGCTGTTTCTAGTTTTTTTTTTCTAACAATGGATGTGAATAGGGGTTCTTCCTTTTGTGTTAGTGGTTGTGAAGGTGGCTTAGTAAGTAACTGTTGTACTGTGATGTCGCTTTTGAAGACAGGCGAGGTGGATGTACTTGTCGTATGTATAACTGACTTGGTAGGTGTAGATGTGGCAACAAAAACTGGCATGCTAGGGTGAGTAGTGTTATCCACCTCCGAATGAATAATGGTATAGCCTTTAATGTGAGCTGGCACATCAACCTCCAGTTGAACAATATCATCACTAATGTGGGCAGACACATCAACCTCCTACTGTACAGAGCTATCCTGACTACAGCTAAATGACTGACTAGACATGGAGGGGTCAGAAAGAACATTACAGGGGTTTAGAACAGTTCAGCGCTTTCTGAATTGAACGTGTTGTTTTGGAAGTTAATGCTCTCTTGCCACAGGCTCTGCACAGTGCACTGGCACAATTCATATGATGCAAAACAGTATGTTCCATTTCGTTGTTATGTAGTATAGTTTACTTGTGTATGTATAAAGATAGAGGAATATTTGGGACTATCAAGTCTAACACCAGGATGTAGAATGCTTTATCTGTGAATGAAAGAAGATATACAAACAGTTACTTAGAATTCTTTGGCAGCCGTCGTGTGCACAGGATTGTCTACCAAAGAACACTAATGGAACAGTCCTTATCTCACACACAATAAAAAAAAAAATTCATATTATAAATACAAGATTAACAAGACTTGAAAGATAGAACAAAGTATGTAGAAGTAATCTATCTATAGATTTACATGTTTTCTGACGCTTATATACGTAGCTAAATATCATTATAAATGAATGAAAATGCAAAAACAGATGGTGCTTTACAAAGTTATTTTGTTACAACCTTATTTAAGATTTGTGAGTATCAGGAATGCGTTTACAGTAATTTAAATGCTATAAAATCTGGTGACAATATGCTTGTTCTTGTAATGCCAAACTCACAAAACTGACTACCAAACATTCTCAAGATATGAAACCAAAAAAAAAAGTATGTGGAAATAATCTTTAGCTTCCCTTCGAGAAGTCTTTATAATTATAAACTCAAACGAATGGGCCGATTTTTAGATATTAAATTAATAAAAAGATTACTTATTTTATGAATTTCCTCAAATGATGACGCTGTTTTCAAAAGTCTGTAACTCCGTCAAAACTAATTTCAAACAAATAAAAATGCAATCAAAAATAGAGCAGAGAACAAAGTTATAGTACACAAAAGAATTTTAGCGCTGTGTTTATCCAGAACGAGTGTGTAATGATTTATATTTTACTGATTTTACACCCACATCAGTTGATTTTCCCCGCCAAAAACTTAAAGTCTTTTACGGTGCACACGAAAATGTTATACCCGGTGTCAGAATTCCGGTCACCGAAACTAAAAGAGCGCTCTGGTATAGGGCACAAACAGCCGTGTATAGGTTGTCACCAGGGATCATATCACCTATCATATTGTATGGAAAAAAATCATTGATAAGCCAGAGGTGTTGCAGCCATTAGAGGAGAGGAATGTGAAACTGGTACTACTTGTTACATCATTTATGTGGATGGGCTGGGTTGGTCAGAGAGATCTGACCGAGGTCTTTTATTTTAAATATATTATTGTTTGTAAAATTGGTTTATAACTCCGCCAATGCCGGTCCCAAGCCCGGATGAAAAAGGAGGAGGGCGGCCTGCATGGAGGCCGTAAGGAGGCAGCCCCTCCACCATGCAAAGGCACAACAGGCCAATCACCTGTTTGCTTCAAATCATGATTACGCGAACTACAAGAGAGAAAACCGGACTGATTCTAAAGGCGACGAACTGGAACGGACTACGGACTACGACGTATGGAACTTGGAACACAAGAAGTATAAATGGGAAGGAAGAGGAGCTGGTGGAAGAAATGAGGAAAGCAAAACTAGAAATCCTGGCTATAACGGAAACGAAGAAAAAAGGACAAGGAGTCATGGATCTCGATGGCAACACGTTGCTCTACAGTGGTGTACCCATATCTGAAAGGGCTAAAGGGGGCGTGGGTTGCATTGTGGCCCAAAATCAAAAAGATAGTATCAAGGGATGGAACTTTGTCTCGGAGCGCATTATGGTTGTAAAACTAAAAGAAGGAGAAACCATAGTCAACCTGGTCATAGTGTATGGGCCAAATGAGGATGAGAGAGCAGAGGTCAAGGAGGAATTCTTCGAGCTGCTTCAAAGGACAGTGGATGACTGCCTAGATGAAGTTATTATGCTCGGAGATTTTAATGCCAGAGTTGGAAATGACCATGCTAGATGGGGTGGAGTTATCGGAAGATATGGAGAAGATACACTCAATGACAATGGAAAGCGACTCCTTAGATTCTGCGGTGAGCAGAATCTGATCATTACAAACACAAAGTTCCCCCATAAGCGCATACATGCATACACTAGATGTGAACCAACCAAGAATGAGAAGTCAGTGATCGACTATGCCATTGTTCGGAGAAGCTCATTCAAATATGTCCGAGATGCAAGAGTCTGGAGGGGGCCAGAGATTGGAAGTGATCACTACCTGCTAACAATCAAACGAACAACTGAAAGAGTTGCTCAGCCTAGGAACTGCCCAACATCACGCAAGAAACCAAGTAAACGAGCAGGAGAAATGAGCATTAGGACCTACAAGCTGAGAGAGCCAGAAATTAAGACCAGATATCAGGGGCTTATTGCTACAGCAGTGAGCAACACAGAAGAACGACCTGATGACTTGGAAACCCTCTGGAATAAATTCAAGGATATCATAAAGACAGCTGCTGCCGAAGCATGCGGTGAAGTCCGACTTGGGAACCAGAGAAAGAGGACACCTTGGTGGACAGAGGAAGTCAAAGAGAAAATAAGAGAGAAGAAAATGGCATGGAAACAATACTTAGGAGCTAAAAACACAACAGGACAAATGGAAAAATATAGAGAATATGTGACACTCAGAACAGAAGCAAAGAACAAAGTGCTAGCAGCAAAACAGAAGTCCTGGGAAGAATTTGGAGAAAAGCTAGAAAAAGATGCACAAGAAAACCAGAAATTGTTCTATAAGACCCTAAAGAACATGAGGA